>JANEYF010003741.1:135000-354311 GCA_029963845.1 Rhamnusium bicolor
ATACGAGAAGTTTCACATACCTCTCACCACTATTCAATTTACCTTAGTCAGTATATGACTAGCAGGTTGGCCACTATCATTTATCTGTTTCATGACCTATGGCATACTGAAGAGAACTAATAATTTTGAAACTGGTCTGTGTCTGGTTAGGAATTGACAAATGATATTGGCTACCGATCTATCATGATTTGAAGGTATAATCCAATCCAGGTCGGGGCATTTGCCCGCTGAGTAGTTGTTTCGTCCAAATCATATTTAATAATAAATTTCCTGTTGATTGATAAAAACATATTCCTCTGAAAGTCACACCATTATTGATGTTCTAACTTATTTAACTATGGTAAGCTTTTTTGTAAAGTCCTAATGCTTATAATTCAAGCATACTTCGTTTACTGTACAGATACTTTATTTCGAAATCCAGCCATTTTTGCTTTGCAAACATTGTAACTTTATCTGAAATGTGTGAAGGATTTGGAATTTTAACTTGAACAAAATTTGGAAATACTGATTGACGTTTGCAAGATTTTAGAAACCAAATATCTGACCATATTAATCTAATCTTAGCACTACACTTATGATACAGATTCAGTTCCATTGACTGTGAAGCCATCGTAGTCCTGGAATGGGTTGGAACCTTTGATGCGAAGATAACACTGACGTAGCTTTCCACGAAACACCAAAACACTATACACTGCACTCGACGCGCGTTTCACCAACCAAGTTGGCATCATCTGGAGATGATTAATACTAACCTTATGCTAACAATGCACCCTATTACCTAAACTATTGTCACGGTTCGGTGAACCGTGACCCACTAACCAATAAGGCGGGCTACCTGGAATTGGCCCTCTGTCACTATTCATACTATTTTTACACTGTGTGATTTCCAAGCATTCAAATGCATCCAGCTGTCTCGTATTTGTTACATTCCCAATTAATCTTAAATTGCTAATATCTATTCTATGGTTTTTCTCAAACGCATGTTGGCCAACACTAGACTTATCTGTTCTACCATATTTGAGATGGGCCATATGCTCTTTGAATCTAGTTTGAATTGATCGTCTAGTTTTTCCAACATACTTTTGATTACAGTCCTTACAGCTAATTTCGCAAATCCCCATCTTTTCGTTTGTTTGAATTTTGTCTTTTGGATTGCCTAAAAGTTGTTGTAGTTTATTTCCCGATGAATGAACCACTATCATACCTATATCTTTTAAAATCTTACCAATACCACGAGTGATTCGAGAATCAAATGGAATCGATACAAATTTCAGATTTTCTCTTTTATTTAGTTGCAGAAATATTTGTTTTAAAACTTTTGCAAATATGCATAACACTTTTAATAATACTGGAAGTGTTTCTAAGTCAAGACCAATTCATTTAAATAATAAACAGATTGATCCAGTGATTAATGAAATGATAGTAAAACATTGTATGTTAATCCCAAAGTAAGTGTCCGAAAATTAGGTTTGCAATGAAATGTTTCCAGAAATAAAGTGTGGAGATGTCTCAAACGTCACAAATTAAAAACATATAAACCTAAGTACATACACTTGAACTAAGAGATATTGTAAGAAGTTTGGAGTTTTGCTAATGTGCACAAGGAAATTATTTAAATGACACAAATTTCCTTAAGAAAATAATTTTCAGTGACGAAGCAACATTTATTAATTATTACGAATGGTATTGTTTCCTCACAGAACTGTAGATGGTGGGCACAAGATAATCCTAATTTCGTAATAAACTGTAAAAGACAATACCCTCAGAAAATTAATGTTTTGTGCGGAATATTCAACGAAATTATTATTGGATCATATTTTTTGAAAATAATATGAATTCCAAAATGTTTTAAATTTTCAAAATACCCACTTGCAAGACGTTTTTGATGAATTACTATTACTCGTATTATATGTATATTACTCGACATATCTACAATTAGATGGGTCATCCTTTAATAATTCCAGGGTAGTTCGCACCTGGTTAAACGAGCACTTTCCTCTGCACTGGATAAGATGCAACAGCCCATAAATACACTGGCCGCCTGGAACTCCAGACCTGACGCCACTGGAATTTTATTTATGGGGATTACTAAAACAAAAAGTGTACAAAAATCCTCATAACAACAGAGATGAACTATACATGCGTCAGTATTATTATGCATGCTAAGAAATTACTCCCCAAGAACTGAGAAAAGTTAATAAACATGTGAAAAAGCGGCTCGATAAGTGTATTATGTTGGATGGTGGTTTAATGGAAGCTAATTAAGTTGTTTTTGTTAAATTTGGTTAATTTCTTGGTACTAGTAATATTAGTGTATTTGTAAAAATACCTATTTGATATCTTAACTATTTGAATAACTTAAATATTAAAAATGAATATTTTCTCCCAAAAATATGAATATAGGCTGTTTGCAATTCTTTCTTCTTAATAAAATTTTTCAATTAAACAAAGCATATGTTTTTTAAATTTTCATATTTTATAACCGTTTTCAGTAGGCCATGATCGACGAAGTAAATTTTTTTGTAGACAAAAAAAACATATTCCTTACATCTAACTGTAATCAACAGAAAGTGGGTCAGCCATAATAAAAAACAAATATGCAGCTTAATAATAATCAGCTTAATTATATTATCTAAAAGAAATAAAAATAGTTTCTGTCTAGATTTATTACGTTATAACCATTATGTACAATAAAAACTTGGCAACACGGCAGGACGCCCAGTAATCGAGAAAATGAACAGAAAGGATACACTAAGGACGCTCTCGAGTAAGTAGAATGAATGGTCAACGAATACGTCGGACGCTAGGTGCATGGTTTATGGAAGGACGCTGAGTGACGGGAAAGTGAAACTAACTACACCGTTTTTGAAAAAAATACGTTAGGAAACGACATCTAACGATAAGTGCTGGAGTATAATGAAGAAACTGAACAGAAATCTGTTACGAATTTAGAGTGGACGCTCCCGGCCGGTTCTGTGAAAGGACTCTATGAAGATAGCCAGATGATATATATATATATATATATATATATATATATATATATATATATATATATATATATATATATATAAAATACATTTATCTGTTCAATAATATATTTGTCTAATAATATAACCTAACCTTAGGAAAAGATTGAGCTTCAGAAAAAAAATCATAATTGTAACGTCATATTAATTAAGTGTGTATCTCTCGTACATACTTAATTAATATGACGTTACGACTATGATTTTTTTCTTTATTATTGCTCTTGCTATTGTATGAATGAAAATTTAATCTATTTGAATAAAATCGGTTAAGAACAACATGAATATTACTGCCAAGTCCGCATGTTTGTCAGTAGACAATTTGTCTTTTATGAATTACTTGATTATTCTTAAAATCAAGCAATTCATAAAAGGCAAATTGTCTACTGACAAACATGCGGACTGAGCAGTAATATTCATGCTAATTAAGGAAATTAGGATAATAAATGAAAATTAGAGAGACTCCTCATGAAATTAATTTATAAGGCAAATAAAAGCTTTAATTCTGTAAATGGCCTGAAAATGTGTTAAACACTGAAAAATTAGATGCAGCTTATTATTTTAATGTGTTTGATGTCCAGATGTTGAATACTGTATACAGGGTGTTTCACTGGAAACTAACTGCATCGATCGATGAAGGAGAGATAAGTATTTGAATTTTTAGGGAATTATTAATGTAGCAAAATCCAAAAAAAACAATTACAAGAATTTGGTACCAATTTGCCTATTTCAAATGGAACACCCTGTATATTTCTAATTTTTCGAAAATAGTATAAAATTCTGAGTCGAAAACACATAATGTCTCCATACCTAAGCCTAGCGGTTTAGGAGATATTTGACGTTTAAAAAAGTCGACTTTCTTCATGTAGGAGATTCTCATTTGCTTTATGGCATGTAGAAAGAACATATGGTGTACTACGCTTTAAAATAAATTTATTAATAGTATACCAAGTGTTACATTTTGTCAACTTTAAACCGCGAAAACTTTTTTAATTCAAATGGCACACCCTGTGTTTTTTTATGTTAAGTTATGTAAAATTAACTTCTCTTTTTTCATTGTAGGGGTTAAAGTTACAACTTTTTGAAATATTTGCGATTTTCTTAAATTTTCAAGAATTCCTCGTAAAAATTGCTATCAACTTAGCCGTGATTAAACAAACAATTGGTAATATCAATCATTCTCTTACGTCAAAAAATCCCCCAACACACTTAAATTATACCCACGAAAACTTTCTAAATTGGATTATTATTTACGAATATTGTCATGAGATAATATCAAGAACATATATTACATTTGTTACACGACATCCACAAAAACAGGGATTCAGTCAAGGTAGGAACTCAAAGGAGCAAGCCTAGTACTGATGACGAAAACGTAGAAAAACAATTCTAGGATATTTTCGGGCATTTCCAATGATGTCATTAAGATAAGCTGCTCTGGAATCGGGATTATGCAAGGATTCAATTTACAGAATCTGTTTGTGAATTTATTTTAAAAAGGTATGAAGGCGACGATTTTTTTTCGAAAACATATAGAGAGATGAAGCTGAACTAACCAAAAAAGGGACCTTTAATCGAGACAATTCCCATTACTGGAGTGATTCGAATCCTCATGTGTTCAGGGAGCGAAATTTTCAAGAAAGTTGGCAGTTTAATGTGGCATAAGAAAGAATAGTGGTGGCATTGCTATTTTATGAGGAAAAGTTAAAGAGCAAGTTAAATAGATTTTCTTTTTGTTAATATGTAGTTATTTTTTTTTGTTTTTGGAAGTGAATATTCTAGAGAATTTGGAAACCGACTATCTATAACATTTAAAACTAGCCGAACATGGATAATTTTTTTCATGATGGTGCACCTGCACATAACCAGTACCTGTTCCAATAACTTTTTACAATAATTTTTTTACGATCAATAACGGACCTTTCCTTTCCTATGGCCTTCTCGCTTGCCCGATTTTCAGTCCTGGATCAAGCATTTTATTTGGGGAACTATTAAAAATAAAGTTTATGAAAGGCCATTAACAATCATTGAAGATTGTATGCCGAGAGTGAGAAATGCATTTCAAAACTTATCACCGGATTCAGTTAGAAGAGCTACTCATGAAGAACTAGTCCGAAGGTGCGAAAAATGTGTGGAGGTTCAAGGGTGGAACATTTATTGAAGGAAAAATGAAAACATTGAGTTTATCTTTGCTATTTTGTTTATGCAGTGTTTCTCGGGTTTTGGACACATTTTTTAAAATTATATTAGCTTATAATTCCTGCCTTGACAGAGTTAGAGTTTCAAGCATCTAGTTTGAAGTAATTTGATTTATGCCGACATAAAAAAAAATAGTAAATATATATACTCCTATTTAGTAGTTTGAGGTAATGATAAAGTAAATAAGAAAACTTTAAACATCTTTTCAACATAACTTATTTCGAAGAAAAAAAAGTAGATCCAATTAAAAACATAAATAAAACGAAAAATAAAATTTTAGTTTGATATTAACAAAAAAAATTATAACATATGCTTTTTGGGTAATTTTGGACAATAATAAATAACACACTTTCCTTAGATTGACCAGTTTCTCCTGTAATACCAGGTTTCATCAGAATCTACAACGTTATACATAATTTATTTTTTGTGTAAACGCAACATCTCCCGCCAGGCAGACAGGTCGCATGCTTACCGAGATAGTGAAAGAGAAGGAATATCAAAACACCAGCCTAACTGAAATTCTCGTTTTGGCGATGTTGCTAGCTCTCGTACTATAATAAATAAAGGGCATGCATTTAAATTCAATCAAAATATGCACATATATATGCACCATTTTTATTTAAAATATGCAATAATATGCATTTATTTGTCCAAACATGCAATAATATACCTTAATTACTTAACAAACACACAAACATTGATTTTATAGAAAATATTTATTTCGAGAAAAGTTAAAATAAAGGATATAAAATACAATAATAGAAAATTATATAAATATTTTAATTGTATAGTAGGAATTTATAATTAAATACTTTTCAAAATTTTCCAATAAAAATTATTGTCTCTTGTCCGTAAATATATGTTTATATATAGAAAAGGTTCTTTCAACATCTACCGATGTAATAGGACAGTACTGCATTTTGGGTAATAAGCTATAAGGTGTAACTTCGATGGATGATTTACCAACATATACTATTTACTGACGATAAAGCTTTGAAATGTTCATTCTTTTTTACAGTAGCATCTAATTTTGTTCTAACTTTAAGACCTACAACATCGGGAATCTTTTTACATTTAGTGGAAAAAGATTCAATTAAATTAATCAATTCGCTTAAACGCAAATTTCTACTTTCTAATGAAACTATTATATCTGGTATAAAACTAAAATTAATTTTAATGAAAACAAGTTGTTTAGCTACATCTGCATTTTTGAGTATTAATTAACTTTGAACTACACACTGCGAGTTGTCTTCTATATCTAGAATTAATTCCTTAATAGCTTCGAAATGTTCTGCGTAGAATATTATGTCTTTAATCCATGTTCAACACCGAGTAAATACATGTTCCGGAGGCAAACTTACTCCTGGCAATCGCTCCTTATACATCTGCACTCTCAGACGTGCCTTTAAAACACTTTTTTTTACATTTGAAATTAGTTTGTTTACCAAGGGATATTCAGTTCTGACAGTTTCTGCAACTCTGTTTATCCCATGTAGAAGACAAGTGACATGCACCATATTGGGATAAAATATTTTTAAGTTTTGGCCCACTTTTACCATATACGGTGCTGCATCAGACAAAAACACCAAGAACTTTTCTGCTGAGATTACATTTGGCAAGAAAAATTCTGACAAAGACGATTGAATAAAACGGGTAACGATCATACATTGTTTTGTCTAACTCTTTTGAAGCTATTAAATATGATTTACTTGGATTATTTTCTTGTAGAGCTCCAATAATAAGATGTACGATAATCAGTGAAACTTTCTATATGACCGTTTTATATACTGCATGCACATTCTTCTTTCTTATAGTAGATTCATCAGGGATGTTTTGGTTACAATACTCGAATACCTGACTTTAGAAAAGGATTGTTGATGGTGTTTGTAATCACGTCCACTATTATCCTGTCCTGTAGTTTGCAGTACTGGCCAAGGGATAGCTTTTGATAGAAGAAATCAACTAAACTTTGGGATGCACTCCGCTCGATGTTTACCAAGTCCTTTAATTTACTGAAAACACACTGCTGCACTGGAAAACTTTCTTCTAGTTTATCTTTCTACTCTTTCCACGAAATATTAAGGTTTTCCTGATTAGTATACCATGTTTTTGCGTTACCTCTAAGTTTATTTACCATACAATATACACGAGCCTTTTCGTCCCAATCAAATAAATCACCCGTAGCATCAATACTATTTAACCACTGCGTAACGTTCATTGTTTCGTCGAAGTTACCATTAAACACTGTAACACTGTCAATTTTACCCTGGTAAATACTAGATTTATTACTTAACTTCCGCTTTCATGTTTTTACTTGGCGCTGCAGTCTTTTATTCTTACGAGAGACACTAGCATTATCACTACTAGAACTACTACTAGGAGTACTACTTGACGAAGTATCACTACTCTCAGAAGATGATGACCGCGCGGCCCTTTTTGATTTATGTCGCGGCATTTTGTTTAATTTAAAGAAAAACAAACAAACAAAGGCACGTAAGACTATCCCAACTTCTGATTTGTTAGATGTCAAAAAGGGGGCTAAATAATTAATGAAATGCTGGCGTTGAAAACACACGAGTTATATTCTTGTACTTGTATTTTACAATATATCTGTATGATTGTTCCGCGGGGAATGGTCCCCTTTTCTTATATTATAAACAATGACTTCATCCAAATTGTTTTGAACATGCTTAAAACTACTGTAACTGCTGACTCCGCGCCAGAGTTCGCCATTGGCGTAGAATTCATTCAACACTATATTTATTTTTCACTTTTTAGTTTGATGTGCTATGAAAGCGTGTTTTGTAGTTTTTTTAAACTATATTTATATTGCTTATTGATGCTGATATTATAACATATTACGATCCAACAGATATTTCTGAAAAAAAAAATATTTTTTTATTTCAGCCATGGGATTTGAACTCACGCCCGAGGAGTCCGTCGTTTCGCGTCGACTAAGACTTGCCCGCTCGACCAACGACCGAACTCAGAATCGTTGAATATACTTACAATATTACGCCTCTTGCTCTCACGCAGAGGATACGTGAGGAAAGGACTGGCGATCCTGATCAGGATAATGATATAAACTTATCAAATTATTGTATTGTTACCGGTTCTTCGTAAGTGTACAAAATTTCAATTAAATCTGTCCGTTTAAACTGGGTCAAAATCGAGTCCAAAGAGTCGGTTACAAACAAACAAACAAACAAACATACAAGTGAAGCTAATAAAAGCCTGTTAAAAAAGAAGAAGTGTACCTAACAGTTGGTCTAACAGTCATGTTTTATATATTTTTATCTTTTTGACTATTTTTTGACTGTTTTACAATTTGTCTATGTAGTGTGTTTTTGATTATACAGTGTTAGTGAGTGTGATGTTATGTGTAAAATATTTTTGATTAACAACATGATGTGTTGTCATAAAACAATATTTATGTTTTATGAACTGTTAGATTGGTTAAGTTATTTTCTAGTTTCTTTTGTGATTGTTGAATTAAATTATGTATAACGTTATAGATTCTGATGAAGCCTGGTATTACAGGAGAATCTGGTAAATCTAAGTAAAGTGTTTTATTTATTATTGTCCAAAATTACTCACAAAGCATATCTGCTATAGAAAATTTATAAGTGGATACAAAACTTCCCTGAAAAAAAAAAAAAAAATTAATAGTTAGTTATTGCCAAATTGACTGTAAAACTGAAAATAAGCCGCGTAGTAATAATTTATCATTAGGTGAATATTTATGACACAGCTAGTTTTTTTTTGCAAGGATATGAAACAATACATTGACGTGACAAATTAAAGCTAAATAATGGCGTTGCGTTGTTTAGTTGTTACACATTCCATGTGAAATTCTACATACATAAATATGTACATATTTTTTGTTAATTCCCTATCCTACAATATTTTTTAAATGTAAAAAAAAGTGATGACATACGCCGGTCATAAATATTATCCAACAATATACATGCAATTATTTTATTGGTCAAAGCAAGTCATTCGAAAATACACAAATAAATATGATTTCTTGTTTCATTTATTTAAAAATATTGTTTGGAATATATACAGCACCATCCATAAAGTAAAAACCACGTTGAAAAAAATTTCTATTATTTGTCCATTTAGGAAAACATCTGTTGGGGCGATTATTTTCGTTTACCATGAGACATTTCACGTGAACTATGGTACCTATACCGGAAATAACACAGTATTTCTAAAATGTCGCTGAAAATTACTTATTAGATTCTGGATAGAGATGCAAATTTTGCCCAAGAGAATAAAAAAAAATGCATATATAAGACTTATTTTTTAAATGTCTATACGAAGGCAATCTATAGAGTGTCAAATTGTGACGTAAAGCGAATATTCCATAATCATTTTATTTTGTACTACCATTTCAGGCTACTATATAAATATCAATGTAACTAAAAAAATGAAAAATTTTTTCAATTCGATCAAAATTTAGCTATCGTCTAAATAGACTTCGCTTTCGCTTCATCGATTGTAGGAAGTTTTGTTTGTAGATATTGGAAACCTGGGCCATTTCTGTCCATTGCATTTACGAATGTTTCATTAACCTCAATTTGATGTGATGTGGAGGCAGAATAATCTTCTCGACATCAACCAATGGCTCATTTTGGATGCTTTTAGATCCGGGATTTAGTATTTGTCTTGAACGCCACTCCTTTCTTATACAAATACAACCACGAAGGTGCAAACACGGTCATTACTATGCGTAATTTACTTTTGTCCGTTGAATATTGGCACTACTGACAGACGATGTATTTTACACATGCGAGAATTACCGAACCACTTGTCTACAATAATGTACAAAGCTGGATCCTGCAATATCGCATCAGCTGTGTTGAACTCTGCACAACGATTCGCGACTGTGGATTCCCCTCCGTTGCTAACGGTCAAACGTAAATTGCGCATACTATTGGCCGTGGTCACCCTTTTCTGGTTTTATATATAGGTGTTCCTAAATATCATGTACATACGCAAGGGGGTAATTCTTTGGCTTGGTTCATGACTGAAAGTTTATATAAACATAGGTCCGCAAACGCTTCTTTACTGATCTACAGGGCGTTGAAATTTGAAGATTTTCTTTCTTTATAGCTCCTACAGTTTTTGAAATATTTAGCTCAAATTTGGAATATGGGTTACGCTGTAGGACTTACATCATTGGGCATGCCAAATGGTTGTGAGAATCTACAGGGAGATCTTTTTTCAGGGGTCATGCCGCTTTTTCTCCCCTGAACTTTTTTTCGATGCGCCGCTGGTAGATTCTAAAATACAACATGAATTTTCTGTTTTATTTAGAAACTTTTTGGTCTCTTGTAGTTTTTCCGTATGTGACCGTTACCAAGAAAAAAAAATTATTTTCTGTAATTCGCTACTTAGATGAAATTAAAATTTTTAGTAGTTTTTGGAGCAATGATTTATTACAATAAAAAACCTAAATAATAACCATAAGAAGACAACTACATTACAACAATTGCTGAAAGTGACCTCCTCCAACCCTTATACATGTGTCCGCTCTTCTTCTCATCGATGCACGTACTCTTTCGAACATCCCTGGAGTATTTCTTACGGTTTCAAATGCATCTAATATTTGATTTCGTAAGTCATCAATGGTATTCACTGGTGTTGTGTACACTAGAGATTTGAGATGCCCCCATAGAAAGAAATCTAGGCTATTTAGATCAGGGGACCTAGGGGGCCAGGACTGAGGACCACCCCTTCCTATCCAATTGTTTTCATACACTTCATTTAAGTAATTTCGAGCCAAAATAGAAAAATGTGCTGGGGCGCCATCGTGCATATACCACATCTGGTTTCTCGGCAAATGAGGTAAGCCGTCAAGTAATAAAGGCAATTCGTGTTGCAAAAAATGCCTGTATGATTGACCAGTAAGTCGACCAGCCAAAAAGAAAGGACCAATCAAATGATCCCCAATTATACCACCCCATACATTTAATGAGAACTGCTCTTGAAAATGTGTTTGTACAATTCCATGTGGATTTTCTTCAGCCTATATGTAGTTGTTGTGAAAATTTACAGTTGAATTCCTTGAAAAATTGGCTTCGTCGATAAAAAGAATTTTACAATCAAAATTGGGGTTTACTGCTAGCCTATTAAGGTACCCCTGACAAAAATTAATACTTAAAGGGAAATCTCGAGGAAGGAGCGCCTGCGCCCTTTGAATGTGGTTAGGGTATAGCAGATAATCACGCAGGATACGCCAAACAACTTGATGACTAATATTTAAATGTTTACTGATTTTTCTGGTGCTAGTGTCTGAATTTACTTCTATTTCATTTAGAATAGCTTCTTCGATCTATGGTGTTCTAACAGTACGTGGTCGACCTGCATCAATGATGTTCTTCTTAAAAGTTCCAGTTTCTGAAAGACTCCTATGAATATACGAGAATATTCGACGATCAGGTATCATTCTATTGGGATAGCGATCCATGCACAGACGTCTGGCTTCTCTTGTATTTCCATTCGCAAGACCATAGATGAAATGCATCTCAGTCATTTCAGAATTTGTAAAATTTGGCATTTTTACGAGATTAAAACACATATGCAGACACAAGTTACGATTTCAAATACGCCTGTCAAAATTAATAACAACAGATTATTCAAATAAAACTGAAGCCTACTAGACCATTTTAAAAATTTTCAATTTTTCAGTATGCCATAGGTTATGGAACAGACAAATGATAGTGGCCAACCTACTAGTCATGGCCATTATCATTTGTCTGTTCCATAACCTATGGCATACTGATGAGAACCGAAACCGGTCTCTGTCTGGTTAGGAATTGACAAATGATATTGGCTACTGATCTATCATAATTTGAAGGCATAATCCAATGCAGGTCGGGGTATTTGCTCGCTGAGTAATTGTTTCGTGCAAATCATATTTAATAACAGTAGTTTAGTCCACCTGGGCTAGAGGTCGCCGCTTTCGGTACTTGCTTTGTAAGTCGCTATTCTCCACAGAGACATCTATGATGTCGGTCGTACAGTAGCATTTGGATCATATGAGAAGTTTCACATACCTCTCAACACTACCCAACAATTCTGCTTTATTCATTTGGAGATCTAAGTCACTGATAAGATCGTTTAGACCATTTTGAGTGACTTTGAGTGAATCTTTATACATATAAGTTGGAATCTGGATCAGCTGAAGTTGAAGGTTCAGGTTCACAAGAATTATCTTGGCAATTGTTCATTAGACTTTACAGTATATTCAGATGGTGGGTCAGGAATAGGATGGTCTTCTGTATGTAGTATTGGTCGACGGCCAGATGGTATGTTGGGGTAATTTATTATCCACTTTATTTTTCTTGGAACTTCCTTTTTGAAGAGGTGGCACTATATAAAAATAAAGATCCGTTGTATGATCAGAAGGTTCTCTCCATACCATAGCACAGCAAAACATATTGGGCGGCCTTTATGAAGGTTAGACTTTCACGTATTACAACAAATATGCGGCAACCATTTTTTTGTCTTGTTCTCTAACTAAGCTGTGCTTATCATATTACATCATACTTATACAGGGAGGAAAGAAAAGGATAATAAATGCTATAAATCATATGTCTATGTTTTAGAAATATCACTCCGGCATTTTTATGAACAGTAGAAACATCATTCCAAAGATGCACAGAAATGGGCAACATGTGGAACACTTTTTATAATATCTTCTCTTGAATTATAAAAAATATATTTTTAATTTTTGTTGGTGAATTTTGCAGTTATTGTTCAATAAATCGAAAATGGTTACAAATAGCCATAGGGATGTACGTACAAAAAATGTTCGTTTTCAATTCTACATAACATAGTCCAAAAATATATAGGGTGTTCCATTTGAAAAATTTGAGAAAATTCAGTTCAAATAGTTGTAAATTTAAAAATTATGTTTGGCCACCTTGTATCCGTTTAGGAAATGAAAATGGCTGTGTCATCACACAGATGTCTCACAACTGGTACTAACATATTTTTCCTTAAAATCGATATGAGTGTAGTGATTTTTTTTAATATACACGTGTAAATGGCATAATTTCAACAAAAAAAATTATTACATCCAAGTGGTTGAGAGAGAGTCAATAATAATAGTAGAAGGAGGCCACAAAGATGTTTCAAAAAATGTTCTGACATACATGGCATTCCATTTAAAAATAATTGTTAGTTGACCCTGTAGAATCGTCTTGGCTCACCCTGTATATTTATCAGCTCGGTGGAATAGTTAGCTTAAGTGCGCAATGGCAAGTGTGCCTAGATAATCACTTTATTATAGCTGCGGGTTCAAATCTCGCCACCAGCACTGATAATGTGTGTGGGAATGATTGTGTGTTCGCGTTTTTTCATTATGAGTAACCCCCGCCCATGCAGCTTTGGCCTTGGAATGGGGGTTTGTCTCTGTAGTGTTTATATTATCAATGGAGTTAAGGCTTAATTACTGTATAGTCACGACATTCAGCAATGAAAAGCATCAGGTACTGGCAGTAATCCAATGCAAACTGAGGGTGGACTGGCGGAGGGTGAAGTAGCTGGATGTTAAAACGATGCTCACTATGAATAATTGCCACACACTTTTAGTACAAAATTCACAAAATAAAGATATAAGAGAGATGAGCAACATACCCCAACGCATTTTCAAAACCACGACATATTAACGATTTTAAAGGCCACGTTGATATTAAATACGGTAATATAAAATAAGATTGGTTAATTTTGACATCCAAACATTTTTTTACTGTTGACTAGTGTATTAATGATAATGAATATTTACAGGCAATTATATTTCGATAGTTAACATTATGACTTTCAAGGTCTCTAATATCCTGAATTAAGTTGTTATGCTGTATATAATGGGGTCATCGATCTTCTGTGCACAGTTCGTTAAAAAAAATAATATAGGAAGCATTTCCTAAATGTCGATTTTTTATATTGAAAATATTCAATGTGTTTTTTTTCCATTATTATGTTCGTTGCATGTGTATATATTAATTTCTACAAATCAAAACTGTCACTTTCGCAATTTAAATAAGAAACACATTTCATGAAATTAATGATGAAACAGATTCCTGAAGTGGGCTGGAACCTTTGATGTGAAGGTAACACTGACGCGGTTTTCCAGAAAACATCGAAACAACATACAGTGTGGAAATTAAGTAACGCATAAATTCAGTAATTCCGTTGATATTAATTTTTTGGAAAAAGTCTCGAAGGGGTATAGCGATTTTAACTTCAGCAAATATTTTCAGTCTATTTTCAGTTTCTTATGTCATTTATTTTTAAGTTATGACGTCATAGACTTTTTTTTTAAATGACAACCTATATTTTTTATTATTGATTTTGGTAGTAGTTTTTATTCCGGTTCTGATCGTATAAAATTTTCAATATGTTATATTTGAAAAAAATCGAGAAAAACAGTCTTAAAGTTCAAATAACAAATATTTATTAAATTGGGAAAATTTATCTAGTTGCCTAAGTTTGACGGAAAGTTATCGACGGCACATTCGTTTTTATTTTGAAATTATACAAATAGTTGAAAAATCGAACTAATGTGATACACCGGTAACTAGATAAATTTTTCCAATTTAATGAATTTTTGTTATTTAAACTTTAAAACTGTTTTTCTCGATTTTTTTCAAATAATAACATATTGAAAATTTTATACGGTCGGAACCGGAATAAAAACTACTACCAAAATCAATAATAAAAAATATAGGCTGTCATTTAAAAAAAGTCGATGACGTCATAATTTAAAAAATAAATGACATAAGAAACTGAAAATAGACTGAAAATATTTGCTGAAGTTAAAATTGCTATACCTCTTCGAGATTTTTTCCAAAAAATTAATATCAACGGAATTACTGAATTTATGCGTTACTTAATTTCCACACTGTATACTGTCTGGTCAGGGAAAGAAGACCCGCGGAATGAATGTAATTTCTGCATTCCATTTACAATTAAGCGCAAATGAAATAAATTAAGTAGTGCAAGGCAATTTTTTGTGATCGCTTGCATCTGCACCTACTCAATAGGAGAGATAGTATATTCCTAGTATATGGTTTCGCAGAAAGCTAGTGACTTATCGGTAATACTTGTCGTGCGAGCCTTCTTTCGTCGGCTGGACAGTACTGTACTCGGCGCGCCTTTCGCCAACCAAGTTGGCATTATCTGGAGAAGATTAAAACTCCAGTCCCTATAAATATAAAAGTATATTACTAATATCTGTTCTAAATTTTCTGTCTACTATTGTCACTCCGCTTATAAATATATTTTTTTTTAGTGTCAACTCCGATGGCATACACTTTCGCAAAAATTGTTTAAAAAGTGGATTATCTAGTTTCGACCACGGTATGTTACGTCCAACTAAATCTAAGTTAAAATTGCGTTGTCTATTACTATCAGTAAAGCCACTCACATTTTTTATGGTTTCCTGAGGAAATGTGTTTATTTATATTTGTGTTACATGCCAAATAAAGTGCTTTGTCACAGCTATCGTAATATAATCGTGTACCGTCAAATTGCAATTCGAGGATATTACAATTCCACAAATTTATTGTAGCCTGTGAAGGTTTACAATGAAATATTTTAATAATACCGATCGGCTCTATACAATTACGCACTGCTGTTACGATTTGACGTTAAGCAATATATTGACAAACTGCATGTGGTCTCTCCTTTCCCACTATTCTTAGTTGACCCAGAGAGCGCAGGTATCTAAGTAAATTCCTAGAATTGCCTCGGTGCAGTGACATTTTAAAATAATCTATTACATTTTTATTTAATATAGGACGTTTTCCGATAAAACTAGTTTACGTATTAAAATTTTAAAATTAAAAATAATTCAAATATATTGTATAAATTTCTATTCTTCTGTTGTTAGGGAACGTTTCAGTAGATATTTACAATATAATATTATGTCTGCATAAAAGCAGTCACTGGGAATCGATATCTCCGTCCGATCGTTACAATACGTAGCATCTTTTTTTATTCCATCTTGTCTATAATTTGCCGTAATAAAACAGCTTTTTACATAAAACACTCATAGATGTACAAACCTAACTGAACTATTAATCCCTTTCTATGAACAATTCTTCTTATGCGGAACTATATAAGTTACATGACACGTGACGCCATTAAGATTAATTATCATTCTATGCAGCTGCACATCAGCCCATCACTTGCTTGTAACTTCGCTTACATGCATAATTGTCACTTAATTATTCGGTAAATTTGACTGTATCACTTCACATGTTACTTGATGAATACGAACCAGTTACATATAACTGTTCATAATTCGCTAAATTCCCAATTAAATCGTATGGCTTTGCAATTTAAAACACTTGAGTATTAAATAGCAAAGCTATCAAAGTAATGTGTACAAGTGCTTGCTGATACTGAATTGAAGTTCTTATACATAAATTAAACAAAAGATTAAACTCAAAGTCACTGTATCAAGTGACTAAGAGAAGGGATAATATTTCACACATATTCAGATTTAAAACTAGTTAATTAATTAATTAGTAATAATAGTACATAAGTTAAGTGTGCAATGTTAAGGGTTGAATTATCATTAGATTCTCAGAACACATAAGAGCACACTAGCATACAGAAAAAATTATTTAGACAATATAAACTACATTTAATTTAAATAAATCTTTGTTTCATATACAGTAATGATGGGAGTATTCGAATGCAAGAATCGAGAAGTGTTCGATCCTCAAAAGTTCTCGCTGTTCTTCAGAACCTTTACATAAGATTATTGAGCACTAACACGATACCGCGATAGCGACACTGAATCGAGATTACCCGTGGCTCTCGGTTTTGTACTCGGACTTGGTTCTCGGTTCCGACCTTTGCAGTCTATACATCGATTCTCGATTCTTCGAACCTTTCCGAGTTCTTGGATCGGCTTGGATGGATTCTTGCCGTTCTCGGTTCTCGATTTGATTTGTTTCCAACTTTCATATTTCTTATATTATTAACTATATTATACACGTAATTAAATTTCAATTGACGCAGCTTCCAAACAGTGCTAAACGTAAATAAACTAGATAAACAAGCACATACGCGTACGAGAATCTAGTCTGAGTAAAGCCACTACCACCTAAAAACAAGGCCTCAGTGCTTCGGCGTGACGTCACAACTTCTAGTCCAGCCGAGTTGGCGTAATTTGCCGTGAGTACTGTAAAAACGAATAATAAACGACGCTAAATTATTTTCACTGTTTAGAAAGAGGTTCCTGTAAAAATGGGGTTATCAGTCGTGAACTGAACCCTTACATCGCACCCGATTAGTTGTTTATGCGCGTATTAAACTATTGTGAAAATGATTATAATATCTTTTCGATTTAAATGTCAAAGAAATAAATCAGAAAATCGATACCATATAATAAAATACATTTTAATGGAAAATTTTAAACACAATTTATCAGGAAATAAGTCAATAAATGAGGAGCTTATTTTCAAAACGCAATTTCTGCAAAACATTTTTTTTTAGGAGCAATTGCATAGTCTACTATCTAAAAAAATATGTCCCTTATATTTATCATGTATTTAAATTACAGAAACTGTATTTTGCTAAAAATAAATATACGGTTTTTAAAAGAGTTCATTAAAACGAGTTAAATCTATATCTCAATAAACGCTTTGCCAGAAATTGCGTTTTAAAAATAAGCTCATCAAATAAAGGTTTTTTCTACTAGCGTTAACAAACATGAATTACAGATTAAAAACATTACAGACTAAAGATTGATGTATGTAGGTCTAACTGGTGATTAAGTAAATAATTGCCCTGGTTATTGTTAAATTTAAAAAATTATGTTGATTATTAAATTTAATTTAAAGCTTTCTTGTAAAGTTTATTTCAAACTTTGCAACATAAAAAATGTAGGCTTCTTTGACGGCGGTAAAGATATCAAATAAGCTGACGTTTTTTATGTTGCAAATAAGTTTGAAATAAACTGTACATACAGTACTGTCTGGTTGAGGAAACAAGACTTGCGGAAAGAATCTGATTTTTGCATTCCATTGACAATTTTTAAAGGTAAATGACCTGGAGTGGGTTGGAACCTTTGATATGAAGATAACACTGACGTAGTTTTCCACGAAAGGGATTAACAAGGGATTAAATTTTGCTTTACCTGCTTCTGAAGGCATATTCGATGAGACAGTTGCAAGTGTTGAAAGTTCAATTGAATACCTTCCTGATTCCTCTAAAGAATTTGTCAGAGAAGCTTGCAGAAATCAAATCTCAACAAATATTGTCACTAAAGTAAATATAAAGTCAAAGTCTACAAAAGATGGTAATATTATCAAATGGTTACGTGAAAAAGATTGTTTTTACTTAAAAGCTGATAAGGGCAATAAGATTGTTATTTTAGATAAAGAGGACTATTATGAAAGGGTAGACAATTGGATTAGTAATGGTCCTTATAAAAAACTTTCTAGAAATCCATTACCAAAAATGATTACTAAAGTAAGAAATGTACTCAAATCCTGCAATAACCTTATTATTACAGTTTTAAATAGGTTACATGTATCTAACCCAAGTGTACCTAGATTGTACTGCTTGCCCAAGACACATAAACCAGGAAAGTCGGTATGTCTTATTGTTTCAGCAATCGGATCGCCGACTTACCATCTATCAAAATGGTTAACAGAGGAGTTCGAAAATTTACTTATTGCACCACCTAGTTTTTCTGTGATTAATTTCAATGATTTCATTAATAATGTGAAAAATATTCAGTTGCAAGAAGGTGAAATTTTGATCTCCTTTGACGTTTGTTTATTGTTTTCAAGTGTTCCGACACCACAGACTTTGGACTACCTTAAGGATCTACATGAATTAAACAATCTCAGTCAAGATGCAGTAAGAGAATATCTTCAAATCACTAAACTTTGCATGAAACAAAATTACTGTTGATTCCACGATAATTTGTTAGAACAACATGAAGGAACAGCAATAGGTAACTTTTTATCACCAGTCATTGCCAGTCTTTTCATGAACAGACTCGAGACAATTGGAAAAGAACAATTCAACTATTTCCCCAGGGCTTACCTTAGGTATGTGGATAATATTTTTGCAGGGTTTGGTACAAAAATCGCTGATATTGACAATTTTGTTTTTAAATTAAATAGTCGTTTCGCGTCAGTCAAATTCACATATGAAATTGAAAACTCTGGACAACTACCATTTTTAGATGTATTAATAATTAGAAATTGTGAAAATAAGTTAGAATTTGACATACACAGAAAAGATACCAGTACTCTAAGATATATCCCTATGGACTCCCATCATTGCGCTCAACACAAAATGGCGGGTTTTCTAGTCTATGGTCTAATTAAGCTTTCCCCTCAATAAGGAGAAGTTTGAAAAAGAAAGGACATTGATTAAGAATATAGCTGTGAGTAATGGATATACTGTAAGTTTAATTGATAAAATAATTACGAAAGGAAAATTTAAAGGCACTTCGGAATTCCTCGACCTTTCAAAATTCTCCTCTCCTCTCCTCATTGGGAGAGATATTAAATTCCTAGTTTCGCAGAAAGCTGGCGACTTATTGGCAATACTCTCCATTGCCGCGTGGGCCTACTTTCGCCGGCTGGACAGTATTAAAGTAGCTTAAATTTGGAAAATTGTGATCTGACTAAAATATGGTTTGAAAAAGTTAAACTGTTTTTCAGAATTAACAAAGTAAAATGTGTTTTATTATATGGTAACGATATTTTTTATTTATATTTACCTATCGAAATATTTTTTAAATTACCAAAATTTTCATATACCAAAATACTGAGTTGCAAAAACTTAGGAGTGTCTATCATTCTGTTGTAAATAATTTTGTCTATTAATGTCTTCAATTTGCATTTTTTAGCTTTAATTAAACGATCAGAGTTTTGCCACAACAGTTTTTACGTCGAGTATTTGTGGTGCAATATAGCAATTTGCAATATGTTCCCGGTAATTTAAAACAAAATGAGTGACAAAACCTCTCTTATGAGTAGGTAATAAAAAATTCTTCCTCATAGCCTTGCAATAATTTATTGAACATAATGTAAATAGTTAGACAATGAACCATTTCTACAACTTTTCGCAAAGAAATAACAAACCTCCTCGACTTAAATTTATAATGAGTATAGATAATTATTATTATAAATTATGACAACTGTCCTGGAGTACATGTTAATTTATATATTGAGGTTTTATCCTTATCTTGAATATTATACCTACTTTCCGAAATTGGCTATGTGTTCACAATACTGAAAAATTTTTCGTAATTTTTATAGCCGATAGAATTTTGGTGACATAAATATTCTTTTTCACTTTCCTGAAGGGATTAAACAAATTCAGCTTGTTCAATTACCCAAAGTTTAGCATCCCTACTTTGACAAATATAAACGGGTTTTGAAAAATATACTGGATGATCAGAAAATTTAGTACTTATTGCATGTGCCTGCAAGCGAGGGTACATTAATATTACGATTATAACTGTTAACATGACCTGTCCGGGAATCTTGTTCAGATTTCTGTAACGAATTGCTTTAATAGGCTTGCACATTTTTAGTAGAGGATCCGAATTAAAAACGACCTTCACCCATCCGTTTAATGGATGAAAAATATTTTATATTAATTTTAATAAGTTATAAAATATATCGCGAGTGGGTTGGCTAAAAAATTCCTGGCAAGACTATGATTAATTAAAAATTCAAAAATATCTTTTTCTTAAACATTGCACTCATTTGTTTAAGGAACAAATTTTATTCCAATCGAAACTATGAAGCCGATAGAATATGCAAACGTTAGGTTGTCTATTTTTTTCCTGGCGTAACTATTGGGTTGGCAGGTATAAACAGGTAATTCGATACTAGTAATTTACTTTCATCTGTTTAATGAATAAATCTTATATCAAAATAAAGGTAATTAAATTGCGAACAGAATGATATAGGGTGGTCTGCGAAAAATCTGGTTTAAATTCCGGTTGGCGAGCTTTAAAAAGCGAAATATTGGTGAGAATGAAAATGTGCGACAAAGAGGTCCGAGCAAACTATCCGGTGCGATAGAAGAGGACGCAGCATTGCAGCTGCGCGCGGCTTGTCCATCGGATGAAAGAGAGTGCGCATACTATTTGTTCATGCAATTGAGAAACGATAGACTAGTAAATATTCTGATCATTATTTTGGAGCAGTTAACCTCAATATTCGAATCAAGAAAACGTGCTACTATGCATCGTTGTTATTAATTGACAATATATTATGATAAAAAATGGCTAAAAAGTGTTTTTTGTGTGACTCGGACGATTCTGTAATTGATTTGAATGGTGAAACTTTTAAAAATTGTTCATTGAAGTTGGCTTTTCGTAAAAAAAAAGAACTTTAAATACAATGAAGTTGAGCTAACCAACGCGTCACTCGATTTTGTTGGTTATCATACCTTGTGTTATAAAAAAATCACTGCTTTAGGAAATAAATATAATGAAGAATTTAATAACTTTTGTACGGAGAATACAGTAAGTACATAGTAAATGAATCTTCTAAATTATAATATAATAGTAAATATATCTTCTATATTTTATTTATAATGAAACAATGACACTAAAGATCGTGGAATTTGAAATTTTTTTAATTTTGTTTTGGCCAAACAAATTATTTAAAATTTTTTTTTTTAATATTTGCACCTAACCTACTATGTTTTTTTTTTTTCAATTTTCGACACGTTAGCTTTTTATCATTTCTTTAAAGAATTTTTGTTAAACAAATAAACCAAAAAATTATCTGATTTCTGCGACTTTCTGTAACATCATTCATGAGGATATTTTCATTCGACTATATAAATGAAACATTTCATTAAAAATTATATATCAAACATTTTCATTTCATCACAAAAATTTACTTCTGCCCTTCTCAATTGCACGAACAAATAGTATGCGCACTGAAGTGCAGCGGCTTCTGCAAGCAGTAGAGATATTTAAAGAAAAAAATATTGTTGAGTTCTGTTTTCTGTTTCGTTTATTTTTATGTATTTTATTGTTGTGTTTATGTTTATATTCGTTTATTTTACGTGATTTTTCGTTTTCATATTTTTAATATCAATAAAAACATATGTATATTTGTTCAAATAAGAGCATTTCTTTATCTACTTATAGTCCAGATACCGAATCAAATATCGAATGTATCGATACTGAGAGTATCTATACATTCTTTTGCAATATTTCGATGGATTGATACCTTGGGTATGATCCGTATCGATATTCTGCGTCGTATCGGAACATCTCTAACCGAGTATTTCTTAATTACGTGATGCGTGCAAAAATTTAAGGTCACTCTAAGAAAAAAGTTCCTATGAACATAATATTTCCAGAAATGCTTCTAAAGGGAGCTATGGCCTTGGAAGGGCATGTACAAAAAATAATTTTGATTCCCAGTCAGCCGAGGAGAAGGATTCCTCCAGGTGCTAGGTAGCCAAGACTCCGATTTCATTCGCAGTTCACAGACCGCTGCTTATGTTAAACATCCCTCTTTTCCTTAGGCATAACAGGCCAATGTAATAACTGGTACCTCTTAATATTGAAACTGCCACACAGCACGAGCCGCCACTGCATCTGCCAATGCAGTGGTTCACTTTTAATAATAACTATTGTTTTATAGTCTGTCGTTTTTGTAAGTAAATTTTTAATACTTTAATAATATAATGCATTGTGTCTGTACGTGCAGCTTCTGACAATATAAATGGAAATTTATACAACCTGATAAGTGCATAAAAATATTTAATTTAAATAAAAGTCACGTTCTAAATCGGAGAGCAATTTTCAATTGACGAAAAGATAGAAGAAATAAAACCTAACATTTGTCGAGTCGAATCTTTACAACCGAACGTATATTAAACCAGACAATGGTGTTCATTATTACCTTGTTTAGAGACAATATTGTTCAAGTTAAAGCTCATTTTGAAATGAATCAGAAAATACAGTTTATTTTGTGTTGTAGCAATCATTTCGACCTCATAAAGCTATTGTCAAAGAAACAGTATTTACTCAGAGATTTCATGTCGTTAGTTTACTATTTCTGTCATACTAGAAACTTTGATTGAAGTATTCGATATTTGAGGATTAATATTTACTTGGTTTGTATATTTATTATATCAAAGGCGCGTAGTCATAAATTTGTGTCTCGTTAAAAAGAAAGTAGATACAGTTGCCAGTAAACTTATCGAAGGAATGTTTTTTAAAGTACAAAGTGCTTTATTTACTCTACACAATTAGGGTTTGAAAAAAATTTCAAAACATTTTGCAATCTTTGTTGAAAAAACAACGAAACTCACTTAGGAAGTAGTTATACTAAGTTGCTCACCTGCGGCTAAGTGCAATCTTAATGCGAATTGAGTCTGGGAATATAGAAATAAACTTGAGAAAATAAAGTTGGTGATTCAATCAGATTGTGCTATCATTTATATAAAAAAATAATGCTAGAAGTAATTCTTCCGTGATCCATAGGTGGAACATTAAATCTTAACAGCAAATCAACATGAGAGTATTCTCTTTCAGGATACATACCGTTATATTTAAAAGCCAAAAATGTCAAAAAACGCCTTTGAGCGCTTTCAATACAATTTTTATTTGCATTATAATAAGGGTACCAGATTAATGAACCGTATTCAAGTTTAGAACAAACTAATGCAAAATAAAGAGTTTTTAGCGCAGTAATGTTAGAAAAACATCTCAGTTTCTTATAATTAGATCTAACATTTTTAAGGCCGAAGAAGTAGTTTGATGAATATGATCAACAAAAGATAATTTGTTGTCGAAGAGTATCCCGATTCTGCACTGATGTGCAGAGGGAGAGTGGTATATTATTGTATGTATAATTGTAAGTTATTAACCTGATCTTACGCGTATCGAGCATATTTTGCATTTGGCTACATTCATAAGTAAAATATTATTAATGCACTATCTTTCTAAGCTGTCAATTTGTGTTTGTAATTCTATACAATCATTGAGAGTTGAGACAGTGCCATATAATTTTAAGTTATCAGCAAATAGAGAATTGTTATAGTTTAAACTTTGTGTAAGAACATTTATAAATAAAAGAAATAACGGCAGCCCTAGGTTTGACCCTTGCGGAACTCCAGATGTTGCAATTATATTAGATTTAAAACCATTATAGGCAACATATTGTAGCCTCTCATTCAAGGTAGGAAGTAAATAGGAGAACCAATGAATTATTAAAATCATAGCCATCTAACTTATTTAGAAGAATGTTATGATCGATTCGGTCAAATGCCTTTAAAAGTCTGTGTAGGTTACATCTGCTTTGCCTCGATTATCCATAGAATCAGAGATGTTTGATGTGGTTGAGCGTTTTTCAAGAAAGCCACACTGTTGTTGAGAATTAAATTGTTTAATCCGAGCATACAATGATATTTCTAGGATTTTGACAAAGTTGCATACAAATAGAGATGGGACGGTAGTTCTATGTTGCTTGGAGAATCACATTTTAAGACTGGACACACTCTTGCTAAACTAGGAATTGATCATGGCCTGAGGTGATTTAGTTTGGCAGTTTCTTTATGACATCTCTAATGTTATGATCAGTAAGTATATCTACATTGATATAGGGATTGTTAGTGTAAAAGAAATTATTTCCATTTGGAACATTAGACTTTGGAAGATAAACGTTACTGAATACAAATTGTATAAATGTGAGAATGGATTATAAATAATTTAACTATAATTACATACACACAATTTATAGATTAATATTAAATAAACTTAGAAAGAATAATATTCAGGATTTAGGTATGCACACTCTTATTCCTCTAAAGTATAAATATCTATTTATTTTTAATGTTAATTGTCTTAAAATAATTATTTAATGTATATAAATTATATTATAGGGAATGTATATTTCTGGCGATTCCTGTTAAAAGAATAACTCACGGTTTTTATTATATTTGGTAACATTTAGACATGTAATGCGATAGTTGGTATAGTAAATCACTAATTACAGACTGCAGTTAATTGTCAATCCAAAAATAATTTTGCGAACAGAAATAACACCTGCTCGCAAAATTGTGTATATTATGGAAATACCTAAACTGAAATCTGTCATGTATGATGTTGATGTAAATATACACATTAGTATAATACAATAGACTAAACAGTAATTATTAAACAATAAACAGTACGTAATGCTAGTAGTAAAAAAATATACACGAAAAAAGAATAACAAAAGTATAGTAAGCTCAATTCATGTTTTACACAATCGCGGTTTAAATATAAGCTTGATTTTTAATATCAGTGCTGACAGAAATTGTTGTAAAGTAAACTGGAGAAGGTGTCGCCTACTAATATTTGCTCTTGTAGCATAAAACCGAAATTATTAATTCCCTGGTAAACATCCTTCAATTTTTATTTGTACTGGTTCAATTTGCTGGTAAACTTTATGAAGTGATTCAACTGCAGCTTTATTCAAGGCGGGATTTTCATCAGCTTGTCAACATAAATCTTTAAATAGTTCTTAAATTGTTTATTGATGATAACCAAAAACAAAATCTACTATTTTATTTTAAATCATATGAAGATTTAGTAGGCGAAATTACAAGTAAATTAATAGTTCAGTCAGAAATATTTTTCACACAGACGCACAGTGCTGCGAGTATATGTAAATTTGGGACAAAAATCATAACTGTTGAGATGTATGTGGTATTTATATATTTTCAACTTTATATGAGACAGTTTATCATAAAATTTGTCTTAAAATATATTAAACATTAAACCATTTGTCTTAACATAATACAGGGTGTTGTATGAATAGTTTAATTTAAAATAAAAATCCAGTGATAAATAAATATTTATTTATTTATTTATTTATTTATTTGCATACACTGCTCAACAGGTAAACTCATTTCTAGAGCAGGAAAAAAACACAAAACAAAAAAATACAATACAGTATAAGTATATAGAAAAGATATTTAAAAAGAAAAAAAACATTAATAAAAATAACAATAAAACATTGTATAAAAATAACAATAAAATAATTTCAGACAGTTTAAGACGGAAAAAGAAAAAAGAGAAACAAAGACTTAGTTATTATAATATTTTTTAATAAAATTAAGGGTGCAATGGAAAATATCGAACTGTCCACAGTTGTTGTAATTGTTGCACATAGTAAATAGAGGTGAGAATCTAAGAATATTCGAGTGCGAAAATGAGAGGTAAAATGTTTGTGTTCTCCGAAAATTCACACTAGGCACATGAAAATTTAATTTCCCTAATAATTCTTGGCAGTCAATTTGATTGTATAAGATTTTTTATAGAAATACTTGAGAAAAATATTCGCGTCTATTTTCAAGAGATGTCATGGAAAACTTAGTCAACAACTCTTGTTGGGGAACACCGATAGAGGGGTATGCTCCCTCAGACTTAAGCCATAATAGTTTTAAGAATCGTCTTTGCACTTTCTCCAAAAAGTCTACGTGATTTCTGTAGTGAGGGTTCCAAACAAGAGACGCATATTCAAGTTTAGACCTAACAAAAGCAAAGTATAAAGTTTTAAGTGTACTGATATTCGAGAAGTCTCTGCTAGTTCTAATTAGGAACCCAAGAGCCTTAAGATATTGAGTCACTAAATTATTTATGTGAGGTATAAATGAAAGTTCGCCATCGAATATTACGCCAAGGTCAGCAAGAGTAGAAGGTCGTTGAAGGACTGCGTTGTCAATACTGTAATTAAACATAACAGCCTCAGATTTAGTTGTGTAGGTCATAACGTTACACTTAGACACATTTAGATTTAAGTTGTTTTCAACGCACCAATTAAATAAGTCCTCCAAACAAGAAAGTACTTTAAAAAATTTTGACATCATCAGCGTAAAGTAGACAGGACACATCAATAACATTCACAATATCATTAATGAAGATGTTGAACAACAGGGGACCGAGAATTTACCCCTGTGGGACTCCGGATGAAGCAATATATTCGACAGACTGGAAACCATTATGCGCAACATATTGCCTTCTATCCGAAAGATAAGCATGACAAAATAATAACAGAGACGGCGAAAAACCAAAAACAGACATTTTGTTTAGCAGTATGGAGTGATCCAGTTGGTCAAATGCTTTCGAGAGATATATTACGTCAAGTTGCCTGCGTTGATCAATGGCTTCAGAAATAGACTGAGTTATGCAACAGATTAGAGGTGGTAGAACGTCCTTTCATAAAACCATGTTGGTACACAGATATTTGGTTGCTAAAGGTATAGTAAATGTTATCATGGAGTAAAATTTCAAGGGCCTTTGAAAAATTACATATGATAGATATTGGTCTAAAGTTGCTAATATCATGTTTATCACCCTTCTTAAAAACCGGACACACTTTTGAACATTTCCAGATTTCAGAGAGGCAACAGTTTGTAACACATAGATTAAATAAAAACGTAAGCGGGTGTGCAAAAATACTAGCACAGTCTTTGTATCTTTAAAAGAACAAATAGTTGTGGTTTATACCATTTAAATGTATTTGTATGAGGAATATATATATATATATATATATATATATATATATATATATATATATATATATATATATATATATATATATATATATATATATATATATATATATATATATATATATATATATATATATATATATATATATATATATATATATATATATATATATATATATATATATATATAAAGCTTTTCTGAAATTTTAGCCTGGGCTTCACGTCTGTCACTGGAAATCCAAGTATTCAACAGGTCACCATTTTTAATTGACAACGCGATATCTAATAACAAAAATTGTGATTTGGCGCTCACCTGCGTTCAGTAAATTATATATCAGTAAGAAGAGGAAACTTCAAACTATCAAACCGTGTTAAATATGAAATAAGCATTTTTAAGCTTTTTGAGAAAATGCATCGTGAAGTTTAAAAACATTATAATTTGTCCCAGTATATAGGCAATTGTCGTAAACCACAGTTTTGATATGTTGTTTCCGCTTTCTACTGTTTTAAAAGTTGTATAAGGATTCATACCTTTACAATTACGTGCCATTTCCAACAACAGCCTCTAAACCTGAACGCATACACCTTTTTAACTTATGCATACAACTACCGTATCGCAACAGGTCTTAACAGGCAGCATTAGGCACGTGAGTAGTGGGGGCGGTAGTGATATACCTACATTGTAATTGGTCGTAATGTCTGCATTAACTGTCACTCTTCACTTGCGCCTACTTAGATTTCCTTTATCAAGCAAGTCGAAATTCGAATATTGTCTTATATTCACAGCACTGTGAGACGTCTGGATGTGGATTAGTGTAGATGAAACCACCAATGCTTGCGCTTGGAAGGTGGGAAATGTTAGTGGGTGCATTAATATTAGTATTATACTTTTACTCTTATCATCGCTCGTTAAAAATACATATGTGTTAGTGTTGCATTCACCAATATTTTCACAATGTATTGAGTCATATACGCATGAACATATTTACGCGGTAACCTAGTGTCAACCCTGGAAATAACATCATTTATCGCTACCTTCTGATGTCTAGTTATTATCTCTAACGTGGCTATACACAAAACACCATATAGTGCAATCAACACGCCTTTCGCCAACTAAGTTGGCATCATCTGGAGATGGTTAAAACAGATCAGTTTTAATCATCTCCAGATGATGCCAACTTGGTTGGCGAAACACGCGTCGTGTAGTATATGGTGTTTCGTGGAAAACCACGTTAGTGTTAGCTTCATATTTACACTTCTTTCCTACATTTTTCGAATGTGTTTGAATCCCTAGATATCTCATATAAATTTTAAATCGACACAAATAATAATAACTTTATGCGTATGTGGCGACCTCTGGCTTTTCAGTTTGGATGGAACACTGAGGTGAATTTGATCGGATAATAGATTTTAGATCAATGTTTGTTTACATTTTTTTTTTCGGTACTATATTATTACGGACACTAGTAGAAAGTTACGTAGTATCCTATCTACTCTCCGCTGGCTTAATTCTGGTTTGAGAAGTGTCTTTAACATGTCTGTCTAACGGTTGGACGTTACTGTTATGGCACTCCTATATTCATCCTCCAAAAAGTATGCCTCAGTGATGTCAAATTAACAAGTCACCAAACAACAACTTTAGGTGAAGAGATGCTTAAAACTGATAAATCTGAGTATTAGTTATCTCGAGATGATGCCAATTTAGTTGGCGAAATACGCGTCGAGTGCAGTATATGGCGTTTCGTGGAAAACGACGTTAGTGTTAGCTTCATATTTACACTTCCTTCCTACATTTTTCGAATGTGTTTGAGTCCCTAGATATCTCATATAAATTTACTCCATGCGACCTCTGGCTTTCTCAGTTTGGATGGAACACTGAGTTGAATTTGATCGGATAATAGATTTTAGATCAATGTTTGTTTACATTTTTTTTTTTCGGTACTATATTATTACGGGTACTAGTAGAAAGTTACATAGTATCCCACATACTCTCCGCTGGCTTAATTCTTGTTTGAGAAGTGTCCTTAATATGTCTGTCTAACGGTTGGACGTTACTGTTATGGCACTCCTATATTCATCCTCCAAAAAGTATGCCTCAGTGATGTCAAATTAACAAGTCACCAAACAACAACTTTAGGTGAAGAGATGCTTAAAACTGATAAAACTGAGTATTAGTTATCTCGAGATGATGACAACTTAGTTGTCGAGTCTAGTACCAATCCAGTGTTATGGTTTTGTTGAAACTATTCAGTGTTAGTCTAGACAAAAATCTTAACTTAGCATCTCTATCACGATCGATCATACAATTCCTGTATCATTTGAAATTTGTAGGCGTTTGTGAAAAATTCTGCTTGGTTTTCATCAGTGCGAGACCGTGTCGATTTGCGGGCTTTCTTACACCAACATTTTCTGCACATCAACTGTTATTTTACATCATATTGCCTTTATAATCGACTGTGACAAAATGGAACTTGTGGTTCTACTTTAGTATACTCTCTGGTACTAAAATATTATTTATCTTATTTGTTGAATTGTAAATAATAAATATACCAACGAAAATGAAAACTATTCAAAAATGTTTGGTTTTCCTGTTAATGGTGTGCAGTCGTTGATTACATACTTAAATAAATATTTGCTAAACGTACAATGGGAAATAAAACTTTGTATTACAATAAAAGCATGTCATGTAAATAACGATAACATTATTATGCCCATTATCACGTGAAATTTATATATTAGAATGTTTGACAAAGGTATGCGTCAGTAATTACACAATTAAATATTTAATATTCTTCACCAAGTATTTCGGCTTTGTGGACAGCTGTGAAAAGTGGGGATGTTCTGAAAGAAAAATGGTCTTCCCTCAAGTCAGTAATTACACAATTAAATATTTAAGTTTCACCAGGAATTTCAACTTTGTGGACAGCTTTGACAAGTGGGGATGATCTGAAAGAAAAACGGTCTTCCCTCAAAACATAACATGAATACGATTAGGAAAGCAAATACACTAGCGAGATAACAACGCCTATCAATTAAACCTGTCTACGAGACAAAACAACTGACAAAAATATTCAAGTTCTTTAGGGTTGTACTTCAGAAAATGGAATAACTAACTGACCATTCTACCCAACAGAGATATGCTTTTACTTCTGCAAACAAGGACAGTTCTTATGTATTAATAATTTAATTTAAACTAGCGGGGAATGCTGCTGGGGATATAGAGAAAGGTTAGTTCAAAGATTAGTGCTGTACGCAAAGATAGTTCATGGCAGCATAGCCTTCACCTTTAAACCAGTCATCATAACGAAAGGCCGTATCTCAGGTAGTCATTCCAGTTACGGGCTTACGTACAACTAATAAAATAAGAATATATATTGTGAAATAGAATTGTACACGATTTATTACTAATACACGAATACATACATACCTTCCTCACTTTAAGGGGTGAGGAAGTAATAAATAATAAAAAAAATACACAACTTTGAAAAAGGAAACAGATTCGTTTTCGAAACGTTAGGGAAATGCATTATTATTATTATTACTACCTCACCCCTCAAAGTGAGGATGGTACGTATTCGTGAAAAAAATTTAAAAAATTTTTATTGCATTTCTGGACGAATCTCGATGAATTATGACGATACACAAAATTTCAGACAAAAAAAAATTGTCTGTGTGTCTGTCTGTCTGTGTGATTCGCGACAGCAACTACAGTTTTTGAGATAAAGCTTTCAAATTTGGTACACACATTATATAGGTCAAGGAAAAGATTGAGGCCGTTGATGAGCAAAATCGGTTCTTAAAATTTGAAATGTCAAAAAAAAATATTAGTGACATTTTTGAAACGTCAATTTGAAATGTCAAACAATTTTTTGACATTTCAAATTTTAAAATATTAGTGACATTCCACCAATGTGACTTATTGAAACATCAATTTGAAATGTCAAAAAAATATTAATGATATTCCACGAATGTGATTTTTTTTGTAACGTCAAAAATTACTTTTTCAAAAAAAAAATTAGTGACATTCCACCAATGCGACTTTTTTGAAACGTCAAAAATTACTTTTATTATAAATTCCACCACATGTCGAGATTTACTACGGTGAGGAAGTTCTGATCCCCAAATAATTGGCAGCGGTTTTATTTTCTATATTATTTATTCTGAAATTATTTCTCTTAATGTAGAAGCTTAATCTATATAACTCTGAAAGTTTTTACTTAAAAATTGAATTGCGTAGGTTGCCACCTTTTTCTGCTACACATTCCACCACACATCAAGTTTTTTTGAAACATAAAAATATGACTTTTTTGAAACTTCAAAAAAACTTGACTTTCTTAAAACGTCAAAAATAACTTTTATTATAAACTCCACCACACGTCGAGTTTTACTATGGTGAGGAAGTTATGATCCCCAAATAATTGGCAGCGGTTTTTTTGTCTTATATTAGTTGTCAAAAAAACACCCTCTGACTGATCTTTTGACGTAAAGTCACAAGCGCCGAGGGTTATTTTTCCAATTTCATACTGGGTAACTAGCTGTATTTTTTAAATATTCGAGAATTAATTATTCGTGTGGTAGTAACATCCAAGAAAGAAAAAGAAAAACTGCTTATTATTTTTCTAAATATCTTATTTAACCCTTAGAAATGTTTATGTTATACGCCACTGATTATTTTCAGATTATGAACTTAATTTATTGATTCATTTTTTATCTTTCTGTCACAAGTAAATTCTAGACATCTGCTTGGTTTTCAATTACAGAATGCTTTCTTTGTGCGCTAATTGCAACAATTAGCAGATTCTAAAAGTTATTTAGATCCTAGGATAAGGTGCTCCCAATTCAAGGTTTATCACTGGTATCTACCTTACTTGTAAACATAATGAGCATGTTTAAATTTGACATTTTGGCGTTTTTTTGTAATAATGTTCATCCGTCAAGTTAAAAAGTGAGAACACATTTTTTGACAAAAAAAATGTATTTCACTTTAAGCACATTATGACCCCGAGTATACTGAAACTAATACAAGGATAAGCTAAGGCATTTATTTCTAAAACTATTCCACTTATTTTGTTATCTCACTCGGCACTATCCACTTATATTAAAATGTAACCATGTGAAATAAAATGTCGAATAGTGAACAGCAAGAGATAAATTGAATAAGTGACCAAGTGTAGTCGACAGTACGTGCTAAGAATCTTTGTAAACATGTGAGTTGGCCACTGAAGCAGAAAAACCCTACTTAATGTAAATATTTGGTGTTGCCAACGCAGGACAGGAATGACAAAAAATGTAGTATGTTATTTAAAGTGGAAAAGTCCAAATGCCTCGGGACAAAGCATTCTGTTAAGTCGTTAGAAAGAAAATACCAGAGCACTCAGTTTAATATAAAAAATTCATATCATTTCATGTGAGGACAACTTAAATAAGAGAGATGTGTAATGGCCGATTTCTATATTTAGTCATTCCATATGAAACCGTCTAAAAAAAAATTTTTTTGTTGCTCCACTATTTTATATTTCGCTTAAACTTTGTGAGAATTTTCTTTAGAGTTCCAAAGAAGGAAATCCACCGTCATTTAATTTTCGCATGCGTCAGTTCCCGCCTGCCCGAATTAAAGCATTTAAAAAACGTCATTTTTTTGCTTTAATACTTTTAGCTGTAAAAAATGTTTCTATTGAAGATATCTACACGTTCAAGTTGGTATTTCAAAGCTGAAAGATAGTAAGTAGTTTTTGTACAAAGAACATTAATTCACACAATCAATACCCCCGAATAATAACATGGTGCTGAAAGTACGTATATTTTACTGATTTTTCGTGATTTTTAACTCACTCCAGTGTCTAGACTATTGAATGCAAACAGTTAATATTTCTCAGAGATCAAGTGCACATGTCGTGGAAGAAATAAAACCTACAATTGACTCGTTCGGCCTACTCTTTATAAAAAAATCTCTGCTTGAAATTTTGAAATTTAAAAAAATTGCATTATTTAGGTTATAATATGAATGTATTAGCTACGAGATAAAAAAATGAAACTTACAGCATATTTAGTCCTTACCTTGAACTTTAAAAGCCTGTAATGCTCGTTTTGTTATTTTCATCCTTTGTGAGTGTACAGGTGGTTTAAAAGAAGTAAAAATATCACCGATTAGACGATTTCATATGGAATGACTTTTTAACTAATACACACTTAAGCTTATATAAGCGCAGATGAAATAATAAAGCTGTATTTATCAGAAGAAAAAAATTAACAGAAAATATGTCGAAATTTACGTACGACTCATATTCTTTTTCCTTTGCAACGTGTAAGAAACATGAAACTTATTGGTGATGATAATATAGAGATTGAAACCACCAAGACAACTCGTAAAAATTGAAGAGCGTTCAAAAATAATCATTCACTCACAGTGTCCATGTTAATTCTTTAGAAAGAGATCGGCATGGGCGTAAAAATTATATTATTTTCGAACTTATTGTTGGCTCTAAAGTTAAGTGAAAAATTAGAAGAATGGCCAGATACCTATCCGAATGATCGGAATAAGTTGTGATTTGTAAAACACACCTTACAGATTATACATAATATGGAGTGGATGAACCAGACATAGTCAGTCACTGTCTTAAAGTTCATCCAAATCAAACATCAAGAGCAATTTCGTGGCTAATGGCAAATATCCAACAGAAGTCGCTAGAGCTTGATCAAGGTTTAGATTTGCCTTCTAGATCATACCAAATAAAAGAGCTGGACAGTGGATTTGATTTTAGTTCCATCACAATCTGCCAAATCGCCAATCGTTGTTGAATTCTGTTTAGATACGAACGAATTATTATTTATTATAAATAAAAGTAAAATAACGCTGCCGTTAAGAACAAACCTAGGCGACGTCGTGCGTCGACATTGGCATTTAATAGTCTAGGAGTCGTTTATTAATGGATCTAAGGATTCTTTCAATTTTACAACCTCCTGCTTGATATGATCTGAAGTGTTTGATGATTTTTTAGAAACGGAAATGCCAAAAATGGAACACAGTTGCACCTAAATTGCTTTGCCACACCCAAACCAATACCCTTCAACATCTGCTGGTTTCTTCGATTGGATGCAACTAACTAATTTATATTCGGTATGCAACATGGAGCATTTGTTCACATAGTAGCGCGTCATTACTGTGGTTGTGACAAGTAATTTTGTTGTTCAACAGGCATTGAGGTAAGAATCTGATGTTCATTGAAACGGAGTTCTTTTGTACACTGAAGAGAAAGGAAACGCTGGTTTCCAATCGAGTAATTCTTCTATGTGGTTATGTTCTATGATCACCAAATTCTGCATTCTTACTGGTTATGTTCTATGGTCACCAAATTCTACAATCTTACTTTTTCTCCTGATGTTACGCTTATTAAACAAAAAGTATGTGCACAAAACATAAAATAATTAAAGGCCTTATTCAACTTGAACAAAACAGTCCGACGCTCACGTTTTATAGTTTTCCGGGAAAAATTATTACATTTATATTTTTCCCGTGTTGACTAAATGAAAAAAAATATTTGTTGCACTATTTCTTAGGCAGTCGTGTTCAAATATTTCATATCAAAATGAACAAATAATGTAAAGCAATTTAAAACAATAAATAATAATAATTTTCTCATGATGAAAAATTTTGAGAGTAGTAGTAAATGCTGTTTGTTTCATAACCTCTCTTTATATAGGTTTACTAACATTTGATAAAGATTTACCACAAAAAAAATACTAATGTTTTATTATCCACAATGTACAAGAATTTTATTCATAATAATTAATAAGTCGTAATTTACAAATCAAATCCTAAAAATACGTTCTTCACACGTTATTCGAAATTAGATATAAATTTGTAGCTTAGTCCTCGAACCCGCGTAGTAATACTATTCCAAATTTTTAATGATCTAAACAATTTTAATTCGAAACTCAATAAGTGCACCGAATTTCATCTCAATATTCCAAAAATGTTGTGTCATGGTCATGGAGATACTTAGTATATTATCCCACGAAACACTGCGGCCACGAACAGATCCAATGATTCGGTTTTGACTAATTTGTGATATATGGTACTACTCAAAATTTGTTAATAAATTTACTTAAAAACTGTGTACTGGATAATTTACAAAATTAAATGATGAAACGTCCTTTCAAAAGAACCGATGAAAGGACAACTTAGATTTAGTAATTAATCCTTAATTAGTTAAATAATTTTAATTAACGGTAACCGTAATAAGCGAAACATAAATATCCGTATGGTTTCTGGAACTTTAACATCGGAAACTAATATTTACCTATATACAGGATGTACGTATTAAAAGTACCTAAATAAACATCATAACTAATTACAATATACGGGGAAATCAACTATTTATTCAATACTCATATGGTTTCTGATTATTACTTATTATCGACGCTACTATTTACAAGGTGTACTAACGCTTGACGTACTGAATGAAAAATCTTTCGTTACATGAGTTCTCGGCTAATTCTGCGCATTTCATATCTAATTTGATTTTTTAAATCTTCTGATTATTGTGGTCTATTGGCATAGGCCGTTGACTTTCAATAATCTCATAAAAAACAATCAAGGGGTGTAAGATCTGGGGACCTTGGGATACATTCTATCGGTCCTCGCTACCTTCTAGGAAAGCAGTTATCAAGAAAATCGCGAACAGGACGAGCAAAGTGCAGGGGTGCATCGTCTTGCTGATGCCAAATGATATTATCTGGAAAGCCAGGATTATTCTTGTTCGGAAAAAATTCTGCAAGTGCGGGTACAATGTTATTTCGAGAATACTCTAAATGTCTTTCCCCTGTGCGACTTCTTTCAAAGAATAAAATATCTAATATTTTGTCTTGAATGAATTTTTTTGGATCCAATATATCAATATATATATATATATATATATATATATATATATATATATATATATATATATATATATATATATATATATATATATATATATGTATATATATATAGGATATTTTTTAGGTGGGTGAAGGGATAATAAAGACTAAACAAAATTCTTCCTTTTCTAACTTGTCGACGTTTCGCCAAATTTATTAGCTTCCTCAGGACATTTAACCTGTCCTGAGGAAGCTAATAAATTTAGCGAAACGTCGACAAGTTAAAAAAAGGAAATTTTTTTTTATTTTTATGATCCCTTCACCCACCTAAAAAATACCCTAATATTTTTTGTCGACTATTCTGCGGATTTTGAGTATGTACCTTAACCATCCAATGAGGATTTTGTCTGCTCCAGTACCTGCAATTTTGTCGATTCACTGAGCTATTTAGATAAAACGTGGCTTCATCTGAAAAAAAGTATTTGGCAGTGGAAACGTGGTTAGCGCGGCACAAATCCATCATAGCTTCACAAAACTAGATTTGGCGGTCAGGGTCAGCCTCGTTGAGCTCTTGCACAGGTTGAGTTTTGTAGGGATATTTTTATTTCTTCAGTACATGTATTTCTGTTCGATGACTAACTTCATTTTCTATTGAAACTAGTCAAGCAGTACTATGAGGGTTCTCTTTTATACTTAACAAAATGTTAATCTTTATCTTCATTAACTTTGAACGGCCAGGTTTTGAAATGTCCTTAACAGGTCCAGTTTCTTTGAATTTACACTCAATCTTACTGACTGTGGATCGACTGATAGATCAATGTAGATATTTTGCATTAAACAAATTGCATACTCATTGCAGAGTTCTAGTATTATTCCCACGTACAATAAAAATTAAAATGTCTATCCGTTATGCCACTATTAAATGTGCCATATTAACTATATTTCAAGAAAGTTTTGTAAAACTAATGCGTTGAATAGATTTTACTTGATATGTAAAAAAATAAGGCAGATCGAATACCTGATTTAATAACTTTATTTGTTTTAGCAACAGTTTTAGCAAGAGTTTTTGATTAACTTTTTTAATAAAATTTAGGTCTTCTAATTTTCATTAGGCTAGTGGACTGCAATGAAAATTATAAAAATTAAGAGAGTATGGTAATATAATACGACCCTCAAATATGTTATAAATATAATTTTTACGTAATTTTACCAACTACTACTTGTTTAGTTATTGTAAAATGAAAATTCTTAAAATGAGGACTAACTTTAAATAACGCATATTGCTGGTTGTATAGTGACGTAATAGGGGAACATGTGCACGCATTCAATTAAAACCTTCATGACAGCGCTACACGCCTCTTTTGGCGTCCATTGTGGGCTGTGGTCTGATTTCATTATTCAAGCTTGAAATATTCCCTATTACGCCAGAGCCAATAGAATAGCTTGGAAAATTTGCGGCAATATCTGATCGTTTAAATTGAGTTTGAAGTTTATAATTTTTTTATTGACATTAAAAAAAATACAGATGAACTATTTTATGTGTAGATGTTATTAAAATAATAAAAAAAGAGTCCACTCGCCTATTGTCTTTTGCTAGAAAATTTTTCCTATGTAAGGTGTCAAAATGTTCATGATGTCATTTTGACAATAATTAAAGCATCTATCATCTATATAATTTAAAAAATTCGATGAGGTCATTACTCAGAAACAGGTCGGAAATTGAATTTGATACAAAAATGTGTATTTTTATAAAATACAGCTGACCTGTCCGAGGCTTTTTTCAAAGAAAAAAATTGTTACAATTTTAATAAATTCGTTCCATGCTTTAGCCACAAGAATAACTAGTTATTCTTGTGCTTTAGCTGTTGACTGTATTATAAATGTAGGTTGTAATTAATTGTATCGGAAACAAGTTTACATAGTTATTTTCTGGAAAAACTATTTGCCATTGTTGCACTTTAATTTTGTCACACATTAGGATACGAATAGGCACGCAGGTTTCTAATAAACACACTTGTTTGATAACATAATAAAATAAATGTACCTAATAAAACTCCCCTCACTTAAATTCAGTATATTCTGCAGAGATTGGATAACTTTCCGATTTTTATATTCTAGAAATGCTTTGCTCTTGGAGTTTTTAGTTAGTTCAGAGGGTATTAGTGCAGAAAACTTTTCCACCTATCGATTATGACCCTGTCCACATAACTTTTGAAATTATTTGGGAAGGAATTTATCTTGAGGTAGAAATTTTCATGTAAAATTATAAATGAGACATTTGCCGTACTAAGGTGCATTCCAAGTTGGGCGAAATGAAAGGATTAAATTAAATTTTATTTTTAATATCTTCGCCCTGGTTCGCGGCTAATGAAAATCCTGTTATTAATATGTATTTAAAAAAGAAGCTTAAATACGTTAATGCTTGTGATATTAATTTAGACGCATATAACATAAGTACTTACCAATTTATCAACTCAGTGAAGTAGACACCCATTTATATAACATATTTCCACCATTTTCTCTACATCTGAAAGAAAAAAAATCATTTTATTAAAGTATACGTGACATAAAACTGAATCTGCTGGAATATTTAATACATTTCTAGAAATGTTTGTAACGTAGGCTGTTGCGTATTGGTATTAGTTACCTATTAGTATCTATAAAAATTTGAAAATGTTGTACATAGAATTTTTCAAATTCAAGGATTTATATACAATTCACTCAAAATTCTAATGTTTATTTAATAATTATATTAATGTAAAAATGTATTTACGATGCTTTTTGTTTAGATTTAATTTATAACTTGAATTTTGGCATTCGCCTATTTATAGCAGAGTGGTAAGAACCCCTGCTTTTGGTTAAGAGTTCCGAGTTCGATTTTCAATTGAGGAGATGAGATGGTCCCAGTATATTAGTGTCTTGCAATTGTCTACTGAGATTATGGTCATTATGCGAAAATAAATCGACAACTTGATATACTTACACATGTCTTAAACGGCATCGTTTATAAAATATAGGGTGTCGAAAATGAAAAGCCCATTTTTCTAAGAAATTTCAAAAATGCATAGAGCATTGATTTTAGCACACTTTAGTATCGTATAAGTAGGCGCTTTCACGTATAATACGATTTTTTTTTTTATTTCCACCAGTGGCATTTTTTACGTTTAGTAGTTTTTCAGTTTTAAGCATTTTTTAATTTTTTTTGCAAATTCTATATCTTATAATTTATAAACGAGGCCGTTTAGGGCATAAGTATTTATGAAGTTTTCGATTTATTTTTCGTCAAAAAATCATGCTTTAAAATTTGGCCGATGTTTTTTTTGAAACACCCTGTATAATTAGTTCAATATGGACAAATTCAAAAACGCGTTTCTTAACAAATATAACGTAATATTTCGAAAACTACTTGGTCCCGACTTCATTTTTTAGTTTGAAAGCAAATACATGGAAAGGTTTTGCTTATAGTATCTTAATTTCCAGAATTACTTTTTTTTTCATAATAAAATCGCACATGCGACATTTTGTGTCAAAATAGTGAAATATTGACCAAACGACAAACTTCTTTATTCAAAGAAATTAATGCATATGGCGGACAAATGAAGTAAAAACTTTTGAAAAATATTTTAAATCTAAGAAAACTATGTCTTGGTTTTTATGTGAATTTTTTACCGAAACGAAGCGCTGATCACTAGACACCAGTCAATTTCCGTGTATCCAGGGCCGGCACATGGGACATGAAATAATAACAAGCATTTATACGGAATAATTAAAATACATACCTCGAGTATATTAACATTTCATGAAATCTCCTGTAATGTGTTCACGGCATTGGTATAGATTGCAAGATAAGGCATGGGTCAGGCAAGTTACATAAAATGTCGAATTTTAGAATGGCACTTGGGGATTCAGTCCTGCTTGATGTAATATTAGGATATATCAAAAATGAGATGACCGGTGTAATGCAGGATGTTTTATAAGTTAATTTATAAAAATCGTTACTAAAAAACTACCTTAATTTTGCAACATAAGAAAAAAATTGTTAGAAAAACGAATTTACTTGGTTGGAACTGCCTCTTTGTTTAATAAATTTTTATATTTGGACTTAATCTGATAATAATAGCATTATTTTCAGATTAATATTTTTAGGTGTGACATTTTTGGATATAAAAAAACACCTTTTTTATCAAAAAGCAACCTCTATCTGATTCTTTTAGCGCAGAGGATCATTTAACAATTTTTCTAAATATTATAGGACAGCAGTTTAAAACCCAATGAAGGTGAGAAGAAATAACATTATTTTTTGAATAAAAAATTAAAAAGTGCTAATCCCCTGTAAGTGGTAACATCTTTTTGACGACTCTGTATTTTTATCAATAAAATGGTTCGGTACTAACCAAAAAGGCCATAAATGGCTGTTTCGTACAGAAAATAACTTACTTAACACGAATATGTCAAATAGATTTAAATGAGTAAACCCACAGTTGACCCACCAGCACTCGACAGCAGGCGCATAGCGTTTCGGAATCCTCTAAGTAAGCATCTCATTGGATATTTCCGATGGAATGCAAATTTACATATAAACGAAATCGACTGAATAGAACACTAAACTATTTAAACTAGAACATTTTTTTCTATGCTTCAACGATGATGCAAGTTTAACCATCAGCATCCGGAAATTTTGGTACTGTGTGAATGTACCGTTCCGAGGCCGATTCCTGCCGGATAAGTGTGTCCTATGGCTTATAGAAAAACCGACGTTTAAAAAAATCGGTTTTCGAGTATTCCAAAATAAAACGGTTATGTCAATTTTCGAATTTTGATATAACAACTTCCCCCTTAATGAAGAGTTGATTTTATATAAAGCAACTTTTAAAGGCGTTAAAATGCAGAAATGGAATAAAATTATGTGTAAAATACAATTAATTAAGCCTGAATACATAAAATGCTAAAATAACAAAAACACAAGAATAAAGTTCTTCATAGTACGATATGTTCTTAGTTTAATCTAATACCTGGTCTCTTCTTCCGAGGAAGTATTTTGAAAAGTCTTTGAAGCACTTTACTTCTTCCTGGAGAGGGTGGAGGTGAATCGTTTGGTGTTGGGCGGATCAGCCTGCCTTGTTTATGTCTTTTACACTTACAAAATATATAAAATAAAAATACACTAATAATTAGTGAAATTGTAAAGTACGCAAACCAAGATATGTTTTTGTTTCCGAAAGGTTAATTAATAAGGTCGTCTAGATTTTTTGAGTACTGATCTAATTTTTGCTTAGCGATGTCCAGGTTTTCTACATTGAGATTGTTTAACCTCAATGGTTTTAACTCTGGTAAATTAATGTCTTCTGGTAGTTCGTTACAGCACTGGTATGGTATTTGTAAATCAGCTCTGTTTTTGAATTTCTCTTGGGGCAATTGATGGTGATGTGCAACTGTTCTGAATTTATGACTAACCATGTGTTATCTTCAAGTTCTTGGACGTTGTATCCATGACTAATAATGAACGAAGTTTGTCAATTTTCTGGTAAACTTGTTAATTGCTCAAGTATTCCGGCTTCGAAATTAGCGTTCTGGTCAATTGGGTATGCAAACAGGTTATAACACAGTTTTGTTCCAAAATTCAGTGATTTGTATTCATTCAAATTCGGGATTGGTACGTACATCAAGGAATCATCGTCTTTCGCGATAAACTTTTGTGATATTGATAAAATATGATGTAAGCCAGTTCTATTATCCAAAATAGGGCTAAAATATAGACGGAAAGTGGTGTAGGTTTGTGGTTCTATTAAAGGTATTTTTAATGTAAATATTAAGTTTGAAAAGCCTTAAGTTCAACAATGTCTAAATATTGAGCAACTGTCGATAATTTAATTGGAAGAGGCAGGTTGTTTTTATGAAAGTTCTGTGAAATCTCTTGTAATGAAGTAACCAGATATTTTGAAGTAATAATGGATGAATGTATTATTTTTAAACGTGCAAAAGTTATTGAGTTTAAAATATCATTTAAATTGTCCTCAATAAGCAAATAACTTGCCATAAGTTGATCGCATATTTCTAAGAATTTTAGTTTTGTTTGGATTATTTCAATATCCTCGGCATCTATGTTTTCAGTAATTGATTTAAAAATAGTACCAATACCGTTTAATATACCGTGCTTATAGCGTTTTGTATCGAGAAAGACTTCGTCAAATTTAGACTTAATAGATATGAAAATTTGTTTAAGGAGGCTAAGGTGAGTCTTAACTTTGCTTGTGGGATTGAATGTGTTTAGGATAGTATCTAAAATGTTGTCGTTCTTATTAAAAGCTGTATATAGCTATATATATATAAAGATATATTTTTGTGTACTAGTAGTGTCCACTTTTCATTGGTTACTACGATATCGGTATCTCTGGCAGTATACTCGGATAGTGTTATTTATAGGTGTTATTTTGTATTGTGAGAGTGCTGATCCAAGCAGCAGAAGAAACCTGAAAATAAATTTAATTTTCAAAATATGGCTTCATTCTGTTGAGGTTTACTTTGGTTCTTTGATTAATTTCGGGGTTAAGAAGGATTGCAGAATTTTGGAAGATTTCTGTTAACTCAAATGAGCCATTGAATTTATTTTGTAACTTGTCCTTAATTTGATATTCTTTAACGTATACTTTGTCGCCAATATTAAATTCGGGAAGGTTTTCTGACACGTTTTTGTCGAAGCGTATTTTTGCTTTTTTCTTTTCGTATCTGCGTTCTTTCTCGTGCTAATTTATAATAATGGGATATTCGATTATTTAAATCGCATACATATTTGGTAATCAGACCTTTTTGGTTATACAGGATCTCAGGAGGTCTGTTTGATGTATATCTGAAAATTAACTCGTATGGTGTAAATCCATGTGTTTTATTTAGCGAGTTGTTTTTAGCAAATAACGGCATAATGTAAAATAGTAAGAGGATGTTTGTTGGGTTTTCGGTTTTGTGTATCCTTATCATTTCCATCAGGGTTGTATGAAACCGTTCTAAGGAACCATTGGATTGAGGATGTCCTACAGTAGAGTAAGTTAGTTTAATGTCGTAAAGCCTACAAAGATCTTTAAGTAAACTGTTGTCAAATTCACGACCGTAGTCGCAATGAATTCTAAGAGATGTGCCAAGGTGTTGGAAGAATATTAAGAGTATTGACAACAGATTTTGACCTTTTAATGCATATGCATGGGTGAATTTTGTTAATTCATCACGTATCGTTAAAGCATAATTTCTGGTTGGGATATCAATATTGATTCGTTCAAATGGTGTTTTAGGGGTTTCCATAATTACTAGAGGGTTGTTAAGATTTTTACGGCAAACGTTAGTTTTTTGGCAAATATCACAATTTTTTATGACACTTTCAACGTTTTTTGTTAAACCTAGCCAAATTATATTTACTTTTAATTCTTCTAATGGTTTCATTTATTCTGCGATGCAAGTTGTTTCTTCCTGTAAGGTGTTGATCTAGAATAATCGGAATTTGATCGTCTTCTTCTTACGACATTTTGACATATTACTAAATCTTTCTCAGCAAAGATAAAAGATAAAATTACAAGTGATTGAAAATCTAAGTTGTTCTCAACACGGTAAGTTTGAGAAAGGTCTAAATCGTTTTGATTTTTAAACAGTGTTAAAAATAGTCGTTCGTTTACAGAATCTGGATCATAAGGTAAAGGGATTAGAAAATATTTCCTTTTACTAACGCTTTTGCTAGAAAATATATTGATTTTGTTGTTGTAAAATTCGGGTTGTTCCTCGAAAATATCTCAATTATACTATAATGAAGATCTTGCAGATTATTTTGTTGGAAAAAGGTGATGATGTTTTTGTTTTCTCTGTCTAATAGTTGTTTATTAGAGAACTAAATTTTAGAGTAATCGATTAGCGATTTTGTTTTATACAAATTTACAAAAGTATTGAATTCTTGAACAATTTGTTCATCAGCGTCGTCATCGGGATATTGATCGCCATCAGAATTTTCGTTAGAAATTAAAATGTTTGTGTGGAAAGTTACACAATCCTTAACGTGGCTAATTTTAATTCTAGAAAGTGCGTCTGCATTTTTGTTAATATTACTGGGTTTGTGTATGACTTCATAGTCATATTCTTCTAACTTCAGACGCCAACACGCTAATCTATTTCCGGGGTCTTTAATCGAAAATAGCCACGTTAGAGGTCGGTGGTAGGTTACTAATTTAAATTTTCTACCAAATACATATGGTCTAAAGTGTTACACGGACCAAACGATTGCTAAAAGTTCGCGTTCAATAGTGGAATACTTGGTTTCGGCGCCACATAAAGTTCAAGAGGCGTATGCGATTGGTAGATCTTTACCTATTGAGCCTTGTGAGAGCACGGCGCCTATCGCAAATGAGCTAGCGTTAGTAGTTAGAACGAAAGCATCGTTAAAATTAGGATAAATAAGGATTGGAATTGCAGTTAAAGTGTTCTTAAGATTTTCGAAGGCATAAACATAGTCATTGTCAAAGTTAACAATAACGTCTTTCTGCAAGAGTTTTGTTAGAGGCATAAAGAGTTTAGAAAAGTTAGGAATAAATCATTTATAATATCCAGCTAAGCCCAAGAAAGATTTTATTTCTTTCGGCTCTTAGGTCGAGGAAAATTTATAATAGCTGAAACTTTTTCAGGATTTGGTTTTACACCGTCTTCTGTAATGAGATGTCCCAAGTAAGCTACTTCCTTACGTAAAAATTCACACATGTCAGGTTGAATTTTGAGGTTAGCGTTACGTAAACGTTTAAAAACTTCTGTCAAACGGGAGATGTGGTTATGAATAGTTGGAGAATAAACAATGATGTCGTCCATATACAGGAGACATCGTTCATTTTGGTCCTAATGAAATGTTATCCATCACTCTTTGAAATGTTGATGGAGCATTTTTCAATCCAAAGGGCATTCGCACGAATTCATAATATCCGTTTTCAACAGTGAAATCGGTCTTTTGAATATCTTCCGTGTTAATTTCGATCTGGTGAAATCCAGAAGCCAAGTCTAAAGTAGTGAAATGTTGGCATTTGCCTAATTAGTCTAGGAGGTCAGAGATGTTTGGTAATGGGTATTTGTCATCGATAGTCTGTTTAGTTTCCTGTAGTTCACTACGATTCGCCAATTTTGTTTTCCTGACGCGTCTAATTTTTTAGGGACTACCCAAACATGAGAGGCATCAAGGTGCAATAGATTGTCGAATTATACCTTGTATTAACATTTTGGACATTTGTGTTTTTACTTCCCCTTTGTGTAAATAAGGATGGCGATATCATTTTGTAAATGCAAGTTTCGCGCTGTTTGTGTCAATTGAATGTTTAATTTCATTAGTAATGGTTAGGTTGTCACCTTCTAAGTAAAATATGTCGGAGAAATCTAAACAAAGTTGTGTAATTAAATTTGTTTCTTCCTCGTTCAAATGACTTACCCGTAATTGGTTTTTATCTTAATGTTGAAAATCCAGGTATTGAGCGTTTAAGTTAAAGATTGCTCTGAATTTCTGGACGTGTTCGAGTTTAAGGTTGAAAAAAATCAATTGTCTTGGGAATTTCGTTATGATATATGATTGATGTTAAAAATTCTCCATTGTCATTAATTTGTATTATGGCATTATTTGGTAAGCGTATCTTTTCATTTTCCTGCGCTATCAGCATAGCGTCAGTATTTTTTATTACATTTTAGATTAAATATTCTTTTGGTGCGTGGTTCGATAGAAATAAAATTTTGGATATTGGTATTATCTCCAGGGATACCTTGAACTGGAACTTGTACTTTAAGTTTTTCCTGTGGAAGTTCAGGTGTATCTTCGTTTACTTTAAAGAGTGGAACAGTTATAAAATCTGTTATTAATTGTTTGTTTTTTATATCAATAATACAATTATAGTGTTCTAGAAAATCTGATCCTAGAAGTTCATCAAAGTCAATATTTAAATTATACACAAAAACTTTGTGCGGATCACCGGGTTTAAATGGAATTAAAGTTGATTCGTTAATAGGTACCGTTTCACTAGTGATACCTTGAATAATAACGTTTTCTGGGTAACGTTTAGGATAATTTTCACAAGTTTTGGTTTTAAAAACTGATAAACCAGCACCTGTGTCGATTAAAATTTTGAATTTATTTGTAATGTCTTTGATATATATCATCATGTGGTTCATAACTCAGTTCATAATTTACATGATGAGTTCGTTGTTGATTGAAATGATTAAAATTTGGGTTATGTTGTATTGCTGAGGGCCTTTGTTGGTTTATATTTGGATTAGGCCTGTTTTGTTATTGAAAGCTATGTTGCTGAAATTTGTGTTTGAGTTTTGAAACGATAATTGTTGTTGTCTTGTGCGATATTCATTTATAGTGTGACCACTGCGATTACAAAATGTACATGATTTTTGTATGAAATTTACATTTGGTCGCCTCTGTAAGGTTGGGATTGGATTTTTGTTTGAATGGAAATGATTTTTTGGACATTTTTGGGATTCAAAGTATGATAATTGTAATTCGCGTTGACTTCTGCTTATTGCATCTAGCATAGTTGAAGGATTACCTGCGCGAATAATTTGTCATAGGTTCAGTTCTAAACCAATCAATAGAGTATTTAATGACATGTTTTCAATTAACTCAAATTGAGATTGTTTTGATTTTGAGTAAGTGCTTGTTTTTGTATGGATGCGTGCATTTTAGCACTGGAGTTTGGAGTCTAGCTACAAAAGTTGAGGCTGAATCATTTGTAAGTTGGTAAATTCTTTGTAGATCCTGAATTAAAAAATTTAAATCTATGGAATCACTAAAGTAGGCGTCAAGTAAATATTTAATTTCCGGTCATGTTTCAGGATTTCGAGAATTGACTAGTTCGGCAGCTCTTCCGCGTAATTTATTTTTTATGTGGAGAGTCAAAAGAAGCTCTTGATCTCCTTGTGCCATATTCTGTGCGTACCTACATGAATTTATAGATGTAAATTTATTGGGTTACCATCAAACTCTGGCACGATAGAAAATATTTCAGAGAGTTTGTAAAACTCAACTTGTTCTACTGTATCTGGCATTGTCGAATATTTATTTAGAAATTATTTATGGTAATAAAAATAAAAATGAATTAATTTTATTAAAATGCTTAGTACTTGTTGCAAAAATAAAGAAATAGATGGATTACTTTTGATTATTAGAAATGTAATTTAGTATTAACAGTATAATACTCTTGAATAAAATATAAAAATTGTAACGTGATAATTCTTAAAATGAACTTACGCTAATCTTCCATGTGAAGTCCTGTTGAAATCGAGTGTTGCTCCGTAAACGCGTCCACCGAGATGTCTCTGTCAGGGGCGTCACTATGTGTTCCTTCTACAGGGATGTGTCTCAATGTCGATGACATCGATTTCCTTGACTTGTAATGGTTTCTTACTTGCTAATTGATGGGTTAATTGATTCGTTTCATTACATGCTTGCGTATTTTCTTGTTACTTGTGTGCTTTCTTATTGTGTTGGTTCTTCCGTTGAAGGATTAGGATCCACCACTACGACAAAGAAGTTCTCCTTTTCCTTGAAGCTCTTTTCCGCTTGTTAGGCACCTTGTTACGGATGTTCTTCTTGTTCCTTTGGGCGTTTTCTTCAAGTTAGGCTCCCTGTCCGTAATACTGTGCGGATCCTACCGACTGCGCCAACTGTTAGATCACTGACTGCACTTTGGATTTTTTAAAAAACATTTATTTACTTATACGGAGGATAATTGTATTTAGTTTTTATAACAATGAATTTGAACTTTAAATTACTGAGTTATAGGTAGAAGTATCTACAATGGTAAGAATAGTATAACTGCTTAAATGAATGCCAAACAACGGTTTTATAAGTTTATTAATGTTGGGTCAGCATCTCAGGTGTTCTGCTCATGGGAACAAAGAAAATGATGATGTGTTATAAGCTGAACGTGTCTGAGGCTGTTAATGTATGTTATGAAAATATAACATAAAACCTATTTGACAAGCAATTACGGCGAAGAGTTTATCTACCGTAATTGAATATGCTCTGTGATAAACACTTAGAATTAATATTACTTAAATAACGGGTGGAATTTTGAAATAACATATTTTAAAATGAAATAAAATTCACTTTATCATGTTTATTTTACTGTTGTTTGGAAATGTTTCAGTAGAGCTTGCAATATAATATTGTCTGCATAAAAGCCGACACTGAGACCCAGTTCCTCCATCCGAGCTCTGAGCATAATAGAATGAGTATGTGGATTTTCATGTCAAACATTCGCCTGACTCATGAGTCATGAAGATTAGTTTTACAGTAAACATTTACTACAATACGCTTGTGCCCGAGGCGATTTCAAGTAAAATGTTAACGTTTTAATTAAATAATTAATTATTTTTTACATAATAATTCCAATATTTAAAACCAGGTTTTTCAATTTAAAAACCAGTTTTCGACTTTTATAAATTTACACAAAAATCGGTTTTTAAATCAGGCTTTTTAAAAATCGACAAAACCTAGTGTGGCCCAAGCTTACTAGTTCAGAATATTTTTTTCTGCTTTCATGTTTCGTTTATTCTGCCCAGCCATCTGCTGCTGTCGCGGCCCCAAGTGTCCCCACGCCCATGTAGACGGACGGCTGCGGCTTAGCTAGAAATTCCAATCCGCTTATATTGGTTATATTTTAAACTATTAGACCTATCTTTAAAACAAGAAAACTGACATGACTATTATAAAAAATAGTGCTTATGCAAAAAGTATCGTGCTCGAGATTGTACCTGTTTCTACACTATGCTATGTATAAGCTATGACTAAAGCCGTTTGTAGATAATTTTGTAAGCAAACACAGTGTATAACTAACCGAAATGTTCTAATACTAAAATATAAATAGGATGGCCATATTTTATTGCTTATAAATGGGTTCACGTTATTGCGATAAATAAAAGTAAATAAATGTGTTGTACACAATAAAGTATAACGATGAGAAAACTGTATTAAACACGTACCGAATGTAACTCAATTCTAGTAGACAACTAATAATTTTCGTTATTTTGTTAACCCACTTCAACAAACTTTACCGTATCACTATATCTATAAAAAATCAATAAAGTGTGCACGATTTATTAAATTTAAACTTCGGTTTGGCTGAATGTGAGTCCAGTTTCCAAATGTATTTATTTTTGACAATAATATAAATTGACTGGAACGACGGGATATATTATGATATCTCTACGTCTTTTTTAATTCTAATGTTATTAGATACTCAAGTATCAATTCCATATCTTAGTTACCATTCCTGGGTATTAAAAAATTGGTTAGAGGGTAACAATAATTTTGTTGTATTAAATAAATCACTTATGTGCAATCTAATTTTTAGTTCTGAAAATTATCACGTAAAGACGATAAATTCAGTACTTGATCAAAAACTTGGAGAAATTACCGAAGCAACAGAGGCTGCGATGTTGGACGTGTTGCCTCAGAAGTCAAAAATGTTGTATAAAAAATAAAGCAAGAGCCCTAGGCGAGCTGTAAAGTGTTTTACGGACGGGTGGTAAAGTGATACTTTAAGCCCTCAAACCAAGTGACCAATAATTAAGACGGGTTGTACATAATAGTACATTACATTATGAGACCGTTACATAGGATAACATGGATAACTGAGATCTCTATCGCTCGCTCAGTTAACTTCCATGCTCGCATGTTAATATTGTACAACGTTTTATGTTATACTGCAGCTATTTTCATCCAAAAGATAGAGAATAAACTAATAAATTTTGTTAACTAATGACAATTATAGTATAGGCGAAAAGCTAGTGTTTTGGAAAGCAACTGTGTTTCCATAGCAACGGGTAATAAGTCTTATTAATGTCAGTAAGGTATTATTATGTTAAATTGAAAACCGTTTTTGCCCTTCAAAATGATTATTCCGTGTGAAATCCTAGAAGATGCTGAGGAAGCCAGTGGATCTTTCCAGAGTTATTTACCTGATAAAAATTAGTTTTTGTTCGATATATGTATTTTGTAGTGTTCTCTGTTAATGAAATAAAGGTAATTGTCAAAATTCTCATCTTTTAAATTATAGCTGTGTTTTTATATGCAATGGTATTGTTGAAATAATAGACGTATCGGTAAAAATCAAAATATATCGGTAAACGTTCTTACCAGTCTAGCCTGTTATGAACATTTTTACCAATAAAGGGTAATTATTGTTAAACAGTATTTACAGTTCAGGATAACAAAAAAATTACTGTAAGCGACCCCGACCTCTCCATGTGTTATTAAAAAAGTCCGCTCTATAGTTATTGCAGTGCATAGACGCTAACATTATAAAAGGAAAAGTAAATCATAATTTCATAATACACAATTCTTCAGTTAAAATTTCAATGTTTTGCTTTATTATTCGCAGAGAAGTTTTACTTTAGATGTCACTGTATTTTAGTCAAAATGTAGGATTTAACGTAACATTCTCGAAAACAGAGCATTTGCATAATAAAGACAGTGATATTATTCTCGGTTCTCCATTTTAAATTAGCTAGCTTAAAAACTCGGATGAATGTAAATTCTACTAATTTGTCCTATTCTGTACTTGCAACTACAAAGAGAATAAACTTAAAAAGTCTAACAAAAAAACTCGTTCCATAACGAGAATGTATAATGTGTTTTATAAATAATTTTATTTACTTTTATATAAGATAAATTAAAAGTAACACAGCACACGTATTTTTTTTGTATAATAAAATGAACGCCTAAATTTCAAGAATTCTACGATGTCATTTTACATATCGTCGTATGAGAATTACATAGTTCTAAATAACAATTTGCTGCTTTTACAGGAGAACTAGTTTTAGATTATAGTCTCTAGAAAAGTCACTTTGGTTCCATTTTTTATATGGAACTTATGGAACGAGGTAATCTAGTATATGCCTGACATGACATGTGTAGAATGCTTTAAATTTACCGAAAATTATAGGAATGATAAGAAAACTAATTAACATTTGAATTAAACTTTGAACCATATACCTCTGTAAAGTATAGTTTAGTATAAAAGAAGTAAATAAAGTATAATATTTAGTAATTTTCATTTATTAAACAGGCGGTAGAAAATGTATAAAAATAAATATTCTTCAGTTTGTGATTTCAAACAGTAAGAAAATTATAGATTGTAGCAAATAGTTAATTAGGATCGTAAGGAAATAGAGATTATGGCGCCATCTTTCTCTCAATAGTGAAAGTTTCCTAGCGAGAAAGATGCAGAAAATGATGTACAGTAGTGTAATAAAATCTCTGTTTTGAGCAAAATGTCGCTTAGGACCTTATGGTTCTCATGCGACGATATGAATCTACAATATCGTAATCGTATTTAGAAAAAACAATCAGCAGTGCGTAGCATAGCAAAATGAAAGAGGGCTTAATTATATTAATTTAAACCAAACAAATGACAATAATGCATAGGTATGAAGTACTATACGTGTTCTTGGACTTGTCATAAAATTTATGACCAAAATGTTGCTATACAGATACATGCAAGTAGGTCGGTTTATTTTGTTCGATTTTCTGCCAAAATAACGGGGAAGTGGTTTGTCTGCTTTGGCTCCGACAACATCCGACTAACAAAAGAGACAAAATATTTGTAGGCAACCGCGTGGCAAATTACTTGGATACTCAAAACAGAGAGCTTATTATTTATTTATTTTAAGCTTCAGTTTCAAAAAATATCCTTAACTTACGGCTTACCAACCACAATTGAATTATTACGTGAAGGTGGTAGAAAATGATCAGATTGAAGTAGCGACTGATTTCGAAAGATGGAATGTTTTGGAACAAGGGCTGATTATAAAAGAGAAAATATTATGCTTACATAAATCTATAGAAGAGGGTGTTTGACACTATGAAAAAGAAATTATTAAATTATGTGATTACGACAATCTGTCGAATAAAATATCAGAAATTATCAGTTTGTATTCACAAAAACAAGAGGTTGATTTATTATATCAATTTTAAAATTACAATTTTTTAGCCTGTGAAGTAGAATTTATCACAAAACGTTACCCGCCATGATGGTTTTAGGTATGACCACACTCTTGTAGTAAATAATACTTAGGGTTATCATCTTATCGTGACTGATTTCTAAATATATGGACTGATTTCGTATTGTTTTTCAAGTTTATAATAATTAATCATGGAGGGCGGTTTTTAAAAGCGGACAGTACGAATTTACCAAAAATTAAACCCGATTTCTGTTCTGCGCAATTTAGGAACATCAAAACATCTGCGTAAGTATATAACATTTGTTTACTTCTAATTTTAAAGCTAACTAGATACTTAGGTTTATAAAAGTGTGTATAATGTAGGTAATTTCTCTTTTGTATTAAAGAAAGTGACAGTTTCGAGGTTATGTAGCATTGTGTCAGAGTACACAAACACACACATGACAGATATATGAAAGACTTCACCTGTTTACATTAGTTGTCAAGTTCAAAGCTACTGAAAGTATAAGACAAAATAGTACTTACATCAAAGTGATCCTCACAAAAATACAGCATACTTTTACTCGATAATAATTTTGGTCTCTCCTGGCAAGTTGTAACCAAGTTTTTCTCATTATGATATCATCTGGCAGTTTTATAAACAACTTTTATGGAGTCTTTACACTTGTACTCTTGCAGTTTGCCACCAAACACCACGTATAACGATGGAAACTTATTACTTTATATGATAAATAAAAAACAACACGATACCGGGCGTTACTTGCACTTGTTTGTTTACTACAAGAATGACGTTACAGTAGACAGTGACATGGCGGCTCGTGTTTTCGTGCCAATTTATATATTTGAAATTTTGAATGTTATTTTATTCAATAAAGCTATTTTATTTAAGCGAAATAAAAATTCCTGTGGACTAATACTACGATATAAACATTTTAAGAGTCAAATGACCTCTTTGAATTAAAATTAAAAAACGTAATTAAAACTCTAAACACAAACTCTATAAGTGTACCATATTCCCTATTAAAATAAACAGTTATATGCAAGCTCGTATACAGGTGGTTAATGGAGAACAGATCAAAAGTTTATAGCCAATGTTGTGACGTATCTGCTAAACAAACAAAATGTCGTATTTTGTTGTTGTGTAACGTGTTGTCACTTTGGCACCCTTCAGTACAACAGCGGTATTTTGAACTTTTTTATTTTGGTACGATCTCGAGCACCAGATCCTGTTTTAAAGTGTAGGAACACCACTTTATTCTATCAGCGGTATGATAGAAGCTAGGACAACTCAGTGAAGAAACGGAATGTCCAGGGGTCGATGTGTATGGTTGTCGGTTTCGTAGAAATGGAAAACTTCACTTTTACCTGTTGAAATTTCGTTTAGGTATACAACCAGATTTGTTCCTTATACTTTTGCGTTAAATAAAATTCAGAATGTCAACTTACTTACTCTATTTTATTTAAGACTCGTTTCACAGTAGAATAATAATAATAAAAAAAGTAAAATATCCAACAAAAGAAATATTTATATTTGTACAATGTAAATAGTAATCTATTATACAGATAAACAACCAAGGAAACTCAGCAAGAGGTTATGATAAAGTGTGATCAGTTATATCAAGCACAGTTAAGTTACGGAAACTACTATTACTACAGTATTAATCTCAGCAGGAACTGTTTTAAAGGTTTACTACAAGCAGGTATGCAAGCAAATATGCGGTGAATCAAAACAAGCTAAGTTACGACATCTATTACTTCTGTTAGTTACATCAAGCAACTAGCGACTTTATAGTGACTAGTGCCTAAAACGGTATTATGGCAAGCGGTCGGTGCAGCAATGTCCAGGTATAAGTGGTTATGGTTTACTAGCGTGACACTACTGTAGAATGTCAACCTAGGGACAGGTGGTTGATGATACGTACTAGTCGCGGATGTGCTATATCGTTAGATTTACTCCTTTCGTCCTTTCTTAGGGCCAACTGGATCACACGTTAACTCGAACCCCACTCAAAAGTCTAGCTGCTGGGAACTCGCGTGTGCCTCTTAGGTTTTTCTGGTGAAGTCCCTCTCCAAATATTAGGGATCGGGGACTTCACTATGACACTGACATCGGATTCTACTCAAGTCTAGTTGTTAGAATCCCATCGGTGCATAAATATATAATCATCAAAGATTAACAGTCGAGTATTCCCGATGCTCGTTTCTGAATAGATAACCCGTGTAATGATTCCCGAAATTTCCTGAATATCTCCAGCGGATCTGATTAGCAGGCAATCGGATACAAACGATAAATGGAAAAACAGTAAAATAGTATAAACGGTAAAGGCAAATAGCGCAGCAAAAATGGTACAAACGATAAATGCAAAAAAAAACACAGTAAAAAGGTCAAAACGATTCTTACCACTACCTGGTTACGGCGGACACTGGAGCTGCTTACTGGTTGTACTTCATCCTGGGAACTCTCACTTGAGAAGTGATTCTTTGAAGCCCGGTTAGCAGTTTTGTTCCCACGGATGACGCGAGGTGTCACGTGATTCTCTGCGCAAGTAACAGAATTCGCAGATGATGTGGAGGGGCAAAATTCTTTAAGCAGGTTAGCGAAATATGGTTAAACAAATTCCCTGCGTTATCGAATATAAACAAATGTTTATAGAATATTTTGACGCTGGGAATCGCTTTCTCATAATTAAAATTATGGTTCCAAAAAGAAAATAATAAAAGCGGTCATGAACTACTATTCAAACTAAATTGCTGAATTTCTCATATTGTAAATTATTTTAAAAATAGAAATAGATTTATTTTTAACAAATGCATTCCTTTCTAGTGCTAACTATCATGCTACTCACTTGCATATTTTCAAATATACGAGGTGAATGCAAAATAACGGTTGTCTGTAATCTAGATAATTATATTAACTAGATATATTCTTTCCTCTTACTTGGCGTACATAAGCACAATAATAAAACAACTAATGTTACCGTGGAAAAAAGAAGAAACCGGATTGAAACAATTATTGTAAGAACTAATTGTTCTTCCGGGTATTTGACATAAGCTAAATTAATCCTTGGTTCAAGCGGTATCTGAAATACACATTAATACAAGTTACAGGATGCAGGGTGTACCAAAGTGAAAGGGCGACCCAATTTGGTCTTATTATTACAGAAAACAGTCTACGGAAAAAAAATTACTTCGTTACAATGTCGAAGAAAACAAGATTTGGAATGTTTTGGGCTATTCATATATTGTCATTTACCCCCTTGTTATGAAGCAGCAATTTGATTATGATTAATCGTAAAGATTTAATTCAGTGCCTGTTCTTTAAATTTCGTATTACCGTAGTAGTAATCATCTATACACTGAGAAAACTTCAATTTTGGTATTTTACATTTAACAATGAGGACGAGAAAGACGACACAAAGCTGGTAACTGTACAGTTTATTTCAAACTTATTTGCAACATAAAAACGTCGGCTTCTTTGATACCTTTACCGTCGTCAAAGAAGCAGATGTTTTTTATATTGCAAATAAGTTTGAAATAAACTATGTCTAAAATAAGGAAATAAACGACTACGCCTAAGTGCATGGGTCGTGCTCACACCCTTATTTTATACTTGTAATTTTCAGCATTATGCTGTCTTACTCGCGCTTATTGTTAATGATGATAAGATACCAAACTGAAAATATGCTCAATATGTATACTAAGCAAAGTTTTCTAATGTAAGCCAATCAGTATCGGGTTTGATTTGTAGGATAATTTGCTTGTACACACCAGCTTCCGTCCAAATTATACAATGCACAACCTCAAGCACAAATTAATTTTTAACCTGTATTCTACACATATGCAAGATATCTATTTATACATATTTTACAGTATATAATCATTACCCACAGTCGTTTGATAAAGAAGAAATAAATCTCCTTAACAAAGGATTAAATTTTGCTTTACCTGCCTCTGAAGGCATTTTAGATGAGATTGTTACAAGTGTTGAAAGTTCAATTCAATACCTTCCTGATTCCTCTAACACTCTAAAGGATTTGTCAGAGAAGCTTGCAGAAATCAAATCTCGACAAATATTGTCACTAAAGTAAATAAAAAGTCAAAATCTACAAAAGACAGAAAAATTATCAAACGGTTGTGTGAAAAAGATTGTTTTTATTTAAAAGCTGATAAGGGTAATAAAGTTGTTATTTAAGATAAAGAGGACTATTATGAAAGGGTAGACAATCTGATTAGTAATGGTCCTTAGAAAAAACTTTCTAGAAATCCATTACCAAATGGTTACTGAAGTAAGAAGTGTACTTAAATCCTGCAACAACCTTATTACTCCAGCTTTAAATAGGAAGTTATATGTATCTAACCCAAGTGTACCTAGATTGTAATGCTTGCCTAAGATACATAAACCAGAAAGTCGGTACGTCCTATTGTTTCAGCAATCGGATCGCCGACTTACCACCTCTCAAAATGGTTAACAGAAGAGTTCGAAAATTTACCTATTGCACCACCTAGTTCCTCTGTGATTAATTCCAACGATTTCATTAATAATGTGAAAAATATTCAGTTGCAAGGTGAAATTTTGATCTCCTTTGACGTTTGTTCATTGTTTCCAAGTGTTCCGATACCACAGATCTTGGTCTACCTTAAGGATCTACTCAAATTAAACAATCTGAGTCAAGATGTAGTAAAAGAATATCTTAAACTCACTAAACTTTGCATGAAACAAAATTGTTTTCGATTTCGATAATTTCTTTGAACAACATGAAGGAACCGCAGTGGGTAACTCTTTGTCACCATTCATTACCAGTGTCTTCATGAACAGATTCGAGACGGAAGCAAAAGAATAATTCGAGTATTTCCCCAGGGTTTGGCTTAGGTATGTGGATGATATTTTTGCAGTGTTCGATACAAAAGTCGCTGAGACTGATAACTTTCTATCTAAATTAAACAGTCGCGTCAGTTAAATTCACATATGAAACTGAAAACTCTGGAAAACTATCATTTTTAGATGTATTAATAATTAGAAATAGTGAAAATAAGTTAAAATTTGACATATACAGAAAAGATATCAGTACTCAGTATCAGTAAGATATATCCCTAAGGACTCTCACCATTGTGCTTAATACAAAATGGCGAGTTTTAATTTTCTAGTCTATCGTCTATTAAGCTTCCCCCTCAATAAGAAGAGGTTTGAAAACGAAAAGGTATTAATTAAGGATATAGCTGCGAGTAATGGATATTCTGTAAGTTTAATTGTTAAAATAATTAGGAAACGAAAGTTTAAAGAGTCGCTTCGAAATTCCTCGACCTTTCAAAATGAAAGAGAAAATTCGAAATTTGTATCGATTCCATTCGATCTTCGATTTAACCGTGGTATTGGTAAGACTTTTAAAGATGTAAGTATGACAATGGTTAATTCATCGGGAAACAAACTACAACTTTTAGGCAATCCAAAGGACAAAATTGAAACAAACAAAAAGTCGGGTATTTGCGAAATTAGCTGTAAGGACTACAGTTCTTACAAAAATATGTTGGACAGATTCGACGATCAATTCAAATTAGATTCAAAGAGCATATGGCCCATCTCAAATATGGTAGAACAGATAATTCTAATGTAACCCAACATGCGTTTGAGAACAACCATAAAATAGATATTAGCAATTTAAGATTAATTACGAATGTAACAAATACTAGACAGCTTCATTTGAAAGCTTGGAAATCATAAAGTGTAAAAATAGTATGAATAGTGACAGAGGGCCTATCCCAAATAGCCCGCTTTATTGGTTATACAGTAAAAATGCCAAAGACCCACTCTTAAAACTTAAATCCAAGTAACAGTGAAATATTAATTTATATTTTGGGACGTAAAGCCGACTGTATTCATTTCATTTTGATTTTAAAAAGCCATTATCCATAATATACTTTCCATTAACATTACAATATAGTTGAATATATTTTAAAGTAGAAGTGAAGTCAAAAGAAATTACTTGTTATTCATTCAAAATAATAGACCTTTTATGAGAAGGTTTTTATTAACATAAATTTAATACAGAAGTATTGCCTTTGTACTGTGGCCTATACTTATTGTTAATTCTTCCAGTATTTCAATCGAGCGTGCATTAAGCTGATGAAATTGTTAAATTGTATCAAATTACATGGATGCCGAGGGTTTATAAATTACACAAGTTACTACACGCATAGATTTAATAGTCTTTGCTACACGAATGAAAATAATATCGTTTACAATTTTATTAAGTGTTTACATGTTACCAATTTGTGGAGAAAATCTACAATTTACGTTAAGTCTGCGCTTTCAAAAGCCATCAAACATAAAACAAGATACGAATTTCACGTTTTTTTATTTAGCGTTCGATGAGTTACTTGTAGCATTAATAAAAAAATCTAGAAATTAGTGTTGTCTGCAATTTGATCAACTAAATATGTATATTATTTAAAATAAGAGCTTTTTGTTATAATCAATAACATTTTAAAAGTGATTTGTAATTTTATACAGAGTGTTTAAAAAATGCACATAAATTTCGTGAACATATCTTGAGACCAAAATATGAAGAAAAAAATCAAGTGAACATTAAACATCACAGGTAATACAACACCCTGTATCCCTGAAGGTACCTCTATGTACCTTGTGTGGGAGAGGACTACACATTTAGAGACAATGGACACACACCCAATGTCCGCATATGCTAGCATTAATTTCTGGTTTAGAAAAAATCCTAGCTCCTAGACCGGGGATCGAAGCCGGGGCTCCTCGAAGCCACACTAGTCACATAGATCTGGAAAAATATTGTTAGGGAGACATTACCACTTGAGACGGATGTGAGAAAACTTGATTTTGCTCATAAATAATTTAACGTTGGTAGTCTCTATTCATTAGAATACAAGTTTAAGTGTAGTTCGAGTTCGAATGAATACTCTAGAGGTGGTAAATTAAGAGATATTCATCAATTTTCTTATGCTAACTTCCCTACATTTTACATGTGCTTGTTGCTTTTCTTACCATTATTAACAAAACATATATTTTATTAATAAAATAACGGTAATACACCACAAGTAACTCTTTTTGTAATGGTGTATTTTAGATTATCAGGGTAGAAATCTTCCTAAGTAAAATGTTTTGTAGACTACAAAAATTATTAAAAAGTACATTAAATCATTCTTACTACCTATTTCATCTAACTTTAAATTAATTTGGGAATAATATTTGTTAGATAAATGTACAGTAAATTAATAAAATTTAGTTTAGATATCAAATTCAACGACGTGACGTTGGTCACGCCCATTTGTTTCAAACACTCAAACACCATTTATTCTTAATCCTTTTTACGGAGAATATATCTCGAGGGCAAAATTTGAAATAAATGGTTCTCTAAATAAAACAGTATTACAACCCCAGATACCCACTATATCAGCTACCGCTGAGGAAGTTTTCAATGTTTTAAACGTGTACAAAAATTAATTTCAACTCTAACTAGTGTATAATTAAATAATTTAAACCGGGTTACTTTTAATATACGGGTAAGAGGAAACCATTTAATAAAACTGCAGATGAAAGTAAAGTCAATTTTAATAAGGATTTTTAAAAGGGCCGCTATATTCTCCACAGCAGCAGCACTATCACTTTATTAAATGAAAATCACCATGGCGTCTAAACACGGAATAATCCTTATTAGGTCTCCATATGATATACTCCCCCTCTTCTTACTTATTTAGATACTACAACCTTGGAGCAAATTCTTGTACTTATTTTTTAAATGTGTATAATACGCGTTATGGAGATATTTTAGTTTATACCAAAAACAGTACCTATTTTTAACAGTACTCTCGCTGCATTAAACTGGATGTTTACAATCTTAAGAATTTATTTTTAATGGGAGGTGGTAAAAGAAGTCCATTACAAAAAATTTACTCTAGTAAAAGTTTCTTCGAAATGACAGGAAAAACCATATTAAATAATACATAAAATTGTTTGAGTACCGCTGACGACGTATTGAATTCTGTCCAGCAGTGTGCAAAACTTATAGCAGAGTTGAATGAAGGTGGTTGTCTACCTGATGCGATACTGTGCTGAGCTGTGCTGTGCCGTGACATGCGATAACGAACGCTGTGGACTGACCGTCCACTAGTGCCAGTGGCGTGTTCTTCATGGAAGCTAGGGAAACTTTTTAATTTTTTTTCCAAAATTGTAGGTGCCTTTTCTTCTTTCAATCATTATGTATCTTCTGATGGTAACACATTCACCAAATTTAACATGTCACCTAAAGTGTTGTTGAAAATCTTAATTGTCAAATTTGGGAATTCCCCATTAGTATTTTTTGACTTATCGCTGATACACACATATTCGAGAAATATGTCAGAATGGATTCAGGAGGGTTCAAAACATATATATCAATCAAAATCTCGAGGTCGAAAAATATCACTTATTCTTATATATAAGAATATTAGGTATAAGAAAGTAACAAGTAATGAATTTTTTTTCAATGCAGGAAGAAACAGGATAACCAATAAGATATAACACAATATCTAAAGAGAGTAGACATAGAGAGTGATAAGTGTATCCCTCTAGTAGTCAGTGCTACTACCCATCAGACATCACTGATATCTTAGTGACTAACAGCGTCCTGCAAAGCAGGTACCAAGAGCTGCAACCTCTAATCCAGGTGGGCTAAACTATACCGGGTGTAACAGGATCATGGTACACCCCCCTTTTCTCCTTTAGTTTTGAAGATAATTGATTGAAATTTGGGATATCTTAAATACATAATAAGCAGCACTTTTTGACATACAAGTAATTTTTTTTTCAGTTCCGGTTTCGCAGGAAGTTACACTAACTATCGATTTTTAAATGGAACACATAATTTTTTGAATCCAACGATACCAAATAAGTGACACTTCAAACGTCAATATTTTTTATAATATAATTTTTAGTTTTCCATTTAAGTGTGCCATGACGGTTCCGATTTATTCTAAATGACCTGTGTCATGCTAGAACAATCGAAATCCCGTCAAAAATACTAAATTACGTGATTTATGAGCAAATAAAGTTCATCAAATTGGTTTTTGGGGAAAAAACTCAATTTTTTCAAATGGAACCATTATGGTACCGTGGTACCATTTATTAGCACTATTAATAAGGAATTTATTTATATGTCGTATTAAAATGTGCGATAAATACAAACAAAATTACAGCTAAAAGAAAATAAGAAAATACAATTTTGTTCTAATTACCTTGTTATACATAAGCTGGCTTTGGAATACAAAAAATGAACACAAAATATTACAACAATTGTTCAAAATGCTGTCCATTAACGTCAATGCACTTCTGAACTCGCATAGCTTTTTCTCGAAGAACGTTCGCCAATTGCTAGGCCGTTATGCTATTAATTGCGCGTCTTACTCTTAGATCCAGCTCTTCACGGGTTGTAACGGCGATTGCGTAGACAATATTTTTTTAAATGACCCTAAACAAAGAAATCAAGGTGTGTTAAATCAGGTGACCTTGGAGGCCACCTCACAGGACCATTCGTCGAAATTACGTTTTCTCCGAATCTCCGTTGAAGGTAATACATTGCCATCCTTCAATTATGGGGAGGAGCGCCTTCTTGTTGGAAATACATTCCCTGTAGTAAATGGAAAGGTATTTCAGCTAAACTGTCCTCAATTTCATTTTGCAGAAATTTCAAGTATCTGGCACCAGTCAGGGTCCTTCAAATATTATTAAACCAATGATTCTACTACCGATTATTCCAAGCCAAACATTGAAACCGAACCGCACTTGAAAGTTACCCTCCCGTAATCAATTTTGATTTTTTTTGTGACCAATATTTTGTATTTTGTCGGTTAAATAATCTCAAATTTGTAAACCTAGACTCGTCCGAAAATAAAATCATTCCCAAAAAAATCATTGTTTGGCTGCACGTTATTCTGCAAAATCCAATTGCAATATTCCATCCTACGTTCGTAATCATTTTCGTACAAGTGCTGGTGCAATTGGTATTTAAAAGATTTATAGTGGTATTTGTGCAAAATTCGGCTTACTGTTTGGTGATTGATTTCCAATTCAAACCCAATTTGCCTTAAAGAAACAGTCTTATCAACTTCTATTCGAGCCAAAACATTAATTTCCGTTTCTTCGTCAAGAATGAAATTTTCTTCGGGATCATTGTTGGGCTCACTTCGGAATTGATTTTCAAGACGATTAAAATAATTTCTCGCTGGACATTGTCTAGCAGGATATCGTTCGGCATAAAGGTGTCTAGCCGCAACGGCATTTTTTCTACATTTCCCATAAATAATTAACATGTCCACTTTTTCATCTCTTGTATAAATTTGTGGCATTTTGAACACAATTAACAAGAATTTTAAACAATTTTTAAAGACACAATAAAAACACCGGTAAACCAACAAATGTTTGACAAGCTAAATATTTCATTGTTTTCATTAGTTAGTTACTTCTTATCATTTAATTAGAACAAAAATTGTATTTTCTTATTTTCTTTTAGCTGTAATTTTGTTTGTATTTATCACACATTTTAATACGACATATAAATAAATGCCTTATTAATAGTACTAATAAATGGTACCACGCACAGTGGACGGAAACGCCAAAAAAGCTGGCCAAACTGAAAAAAATGAAGATTTTTTTTTTGAAATGGAAACGTTTTAAATCCTTGTAGTGGTACCCCTAGCATTAGAAATGACCATTAATACAGGTCCGGGTTCACTACCTGAGCGAGGAAATTATTTATTGTCCGACCGTGCAGCGCATCACTTCGGCAGCTCACAACGATTCAAAAATCGATAAATTTTGTCTGCTGCGTAAAAATTCTCAAAGTGCAGTTTTCTGTGTCAAAAAAATGGATTCTGCATCAGAAAGTAAGTACAATTAAAATATCTCAGTATCAGATCAGTTTATTTATATGGTAATTAGTAAATAATTGTCGAAGTGGAGTGCATTTTTGTACATGCAACGATTCATAAACTCCACAAAAAAAAGCCATAAGTTACGCGGTTGGTGATGGTTGGTCTTGAAACTTATTGCAATGTGTTCATTTAACATTTTTTTCGAAAGTGTATAAAAAAATAGCTGCATCTTTTTGCATCTTTGCGAGATATTGATCAAATTGTGCGCGAATGCACGGATGCATGCACATTCGTGCACCATAAAGTGGGTTCCTTTTGAATGCGTTCTCATGAAACGTCAATTTTGCATAACATTAATGTTTTTTACGTCAATAACAGTGAAATAATGTTTCATTAAACCGAAAATAATAACTGAAAAATAGAGAAAATACATTTTTTAACTGTAAAGTATCGCTGATATACAGTAAATCTATACTGTTTATGAGTGAATTTTTCATTGCTTCTCACATGTTAGAATTTAACATGGAAACTTTGGAGACAATAAGATTCCATTCCTCTGCATTCAGGTAGCGGAAAGCGATATACATATATATATATATATATATATATATATATATATATATATATATATATATATATATATATATATATATATATATATATATATATATATATATATATATATATATATATATATATATATATATATATATATATATATATATATATATATATATATATATATATATATATATATATATATATATATATATATATATATAAAATATATTATTATAAATTGTTATACATTTTATAATAAAATTAAAATGATTAAAATAACATGAAATATTAAAACGATCAAAGAAAAGTATGTATGTATGTATGTATGTATGCATGTATGTATACATACATACATACATACATACTTTTCTTTGATCTTAAATATGATTTGAAGGAAACAACTACTCAGCGGGCAAATACCCCGACCTGCATTGGATTACACCTTCAAATCATGATAGATCGATAGCCAATATCATTTGTCAATTCCTAACCAGACATAGACCAGTTTCGAACTTATTTGTTCTCCTCAGTATGCCATAGGTTATGGAACAGACAAATGATAGTGGCCAACCTGCTAGTCATATACTGACTAAGGTAAATTGAGTAGTGGTGAGAGGTATGTGAAACTTCTCATATTGTCCAAATGCTACTATCCGACCGACATCATAGATGTCTCTGTGGCGGATAGCGACTTGCGAAGCACGTACCGAGAGCGGCGACCCCTAGCCCAAGTGGACTAAACTAATGTTATTAAATATGATTTGAAGGAAACAACTACTCAGCGGGCAAATACCCCGACCTGCATTGGATTACACCTTCAAATCATGATAGATCATATTTACATCATATTTAAGGACAGTAGTTTAGTCCACCTGGGCTAGAGGTCGCCGCTCTCGGTACTTGCTTCGCAAGTCGCTATCCGCCACAGAGACATCTATGATGTCGGTCGGATAGTAGCATTTAGACTATACGAGAAAATTTTGCAAGGAAATGTGACCGACAAAAAAATGTAGAGGACGTTTTTCGCAGGCTTTTAATAACTTCAGATCTAATTATTTCTAGTTTGCGAAAACTCCCTAAGAAAAAATTGCATTCATTGTCTCCTGATGCGATAGAATTGCTTGATCCACTCTCCGTTGCGGAAGTCGATACAAATTGTGTATTACACAGTGAAAACAACGAAGAGGACGATGAATGTAAGTCAGATAGTAAATGAATAAAATTAATTTTCAAAATCATTACACATTTTTATTCCATTATCCAGATCCTAATTTTCCCGAAACAAATGAAACACATGAATTCGCTTCAATTCAATAATAATTTTTGAAGTATGTATATATTTTTGATCGTATTTTTTTTTGAAATTCTATATGGGATTCTTCGTCAGCGACTCAAAAAAACTGTATACAAAGTTTTGTAAAAATGCAGCGATAATTGGCGATTTTTGGTATGTTTTGGGCGGATTTCATGGCCGCCATTTTGTTTTTTTCAAAATTCAACTTCGGATTCTTAATCAGCGACACAAAAAAAACCCTGTATGCACAATTTCAGTAAAATAACTCAATGCCTTTATAGTTTGGCCAGCTTTTCGGCGTTTCCGTCCACTGTGCCACGGTACCAATATGGTCCCATTTGAAAAAATTGAGCTTTGCTTCAAAAACCATTTTGATGAACTTTATTTGTTCATAAATCACGTAATTTAGTATTTTTGACAGGCTTTTGTCTGCTGAGTAGTTGTGCCCTGTAAATCGTATTCAGAATAATAATATAGTTTATCCCACCTGGGCTAGAGGTCGCAGCTCTTGGTATCTGCTTTGCAGGTCACTATCAGTCACTAAGACATCAGTGATGTCTGACGGGTAGTAGCACTGACCACCAGAGGGATACACTTATCACATACTATGTCTGTCTTGCTTAGTCTGCTTTAGGCTAGCCTGGTTTGCTATTATTATTATTTGTCTTTTCCATTAGTTATGGCATACTGACGAGAACATAACAAGTTCGAAACCAGTCTATGTCTAGTGAGGAATTGACAAATGATTTTAGCTACTAAACAAGACTTGCAGGTTTAATTCAACGCAGGTCGGGGCTTTTGTCCGCTAAGCAGTTGTTTTCTGTAAATGTTATTCATTAAAGAGAGTATACATATGTTTTGAAGAAAGATGATTCATATACAATGATAATATAATTAATTCACAACATAATAACAAAAAAAAAACACTACTTCTGTTGTTGTTATGCAACGAATAGGGTAGGCCTACTATATAATAAACAATTCGTTTGATTAAAGGGTGAAATTTTAAATATCACGTATTACTACAAATACAGTTGTTTTCAACTCAATGGAAATGATATTAAAAAATGCGCGTTATGGAAAGTTGAAAGTATAATTTTGGGAAGGTCCGCCCTCCGAACAACTGAGTACTTCTGGTATGTAAAGGTGCCTACAGTACATTGTCTTAAGACATGAACGCGCGTTCATGTACGTTAGTGTGTAGACAAAATTTCAGTTACAAATCCGTCCAAGATTCTTTTGTGGCTGCTGGAATAACGCCTTCAAATACTAATTAATAATATAAGAACGAAATATAAATTATTTGCGGGTTCTACATTAAAATTTCGTAACTGCATTCGACTATTAAAGAAATTACAGATATGTAGGTATATACAATGTACAAGAAATTACAGCTTATATAATAAATTAATTGTTAACTCTTCTGATCTCGAGACTATATCTGAGTTTTCAGCGAAACAAAAATATACTGTACGTAAAATTCGACGTTGTGAGTTTGATAAAAAAAAAAACGTCCACCTGTATTCTACTTATCAAGAACTTTATTTCCTTTTTGATGTATACAATCCTCTTAACTTCCGGGCGGGTTTAAAAAGGTTTTCCTTCATATTTAGGTATGTGTTTATGCTACACGAAACATTGAACCGTCCTTTTTGTGCAGATACGCGGAGCTAGTACCATTTTGTAAAGCTAAAGTATGATAAGAAACCACTCAAAAGCGCGGCTAAACATATACTCACATATTTGCGTTGGGATTTTCGCATGAACGGAACAAGATTATCTGTTGCTGAGTTCAAGTGATAAGGAACATGAAACCAACAGAAAAAACGACAATGACTGTTTATTCTCGCTCGACACCCAGATTATCGTGTAAACGGTAATAATGGCTCTTGATAAGGAATGCTATTAATCTTTTTGACAGTTCTAGCTTTTTGTTAATGAAATTATTATAGTCAAGACGTATTATATGTATATTTGTATATATTTTTATTATTTTTTATATTTTATTTGAGCTCGTACCTTTCTGTGGTAGCATTTTTCGTGAATATCCGATTCATATCCGATATATTTATTGTTCTTATGAAACAAATATTAGATACGCAAACATTATCTGAATCTTCCATCGAAGTTTTATACATTTGACATAGTATAACTTAAAAATATAAAGCACCATCCTAGGTTAGGGCAAAAATAATTGTAATATTTAACGGAATTTTTATTTTTACACGGTCGGGTTTTTGTAAACTTGCCAACTATGTTCTTACAATAGTAAGCTATGTTTGGCGCCCTAGAGCGGTAAGTAAAAAATGGCATATAACCTATATTCTGTATAACTTCAATTTTATTTCAGTGACAACTCTGTTCTTTTCCTCGCACTATTTCTTGAAAATATTATATGTCTTCTGGTACCGGTTTCTTGATTTTTCAGGAATAATTGCCGCGCACCCAATATTCCATGCATTTTCAATTTCCGAATCACTACTGATGGCACTCATTGTACATATAAATAATTAAAATGTGATGTTCTATGTTTTTAAATAACTCCATAGAAACAGCATAATTAAGCCAACTTAAAATAAAATTTAATTTGGTCTGTAGAGCGCTACCTTATATTGACCATTTCGAATATTTTCCTTCTGTCCATATTCTAACTAATTAGACCCGTCAATTTTAATGACAAATAATTTTTTAAAAGTAAAAATGTGACTGAACCTGTCTGCAATTTTTCCGATTTCGTTTTATCGAGAATATACTTGACAGATATTGATAGAAAAAAATCCTCTTTTATGGGTCGAAATATTTTCAGTCAATACCTGCATTTACATATACCATTGTTGTGCAAATCACTTAAGCAGGATATACAAATTTATCTGGAAAAATTGTATACACTTATGATATTATTGCTATATAATTGAAATCACGAAATAATGCTGTTACGTCACAAATTTATCTCTAATCTACAACGTACGCATCAAGCGTTGTTGAAGCCTTATACGAAAACCTAACTTCCTTGACGAAAAATAAAGAAAAGGCATGATTTTGTACGTCTCAGTAACAAGCGAGAATAATATCGCTTTTGACTAGCGTCGTTGTGACATATTTCATGGTTTCCTGTTTCTGCATGTTAACTGTCAAATTTGGATTTGTTTATTTTTGAGTTTGATTATTACCGTTTCCTTTATTTATTGATTTTTGTATACGAAAAACAAATCTTTTCAGAACTTGACGATAGTTAATCCTCAAGACAAAAGGTATGTTTCAATGTGTAATAATAATGATTAAAAAAAAACATACAAAATCCTTTTTCTAAAAGCCATCAGATTTTTTTATTTTTTATAATGTTAATTAATACTGAAATAACTATTTTATACTGGAATTTTTTTTACCTGTGTAACCAGTAAACTCAAGAAATAAGAAAAATATGCATACAAAAACGCCATTTTGGAAAAATGCTGATTGATACACAATTCTCCTCGACCATCACAAATAGAATAATTATACAAATATACAAGACGTTTACATCAAATAATATCGATTTTACCCAATTTACCTATACCCATACGGAGCTAATACCTACTCTTCAATAGAAGGTCTGAGTCATATTATTTGTTCTATGATTAATTTGATTATAATGATAATGACATGATCTGTTATAATTAAAGCTCGGACGGAGGTATCGGTTTCCAGTGACGGCTTTTATGTAGATCATGGTAAAGGGAATTTGATTTAATTTTCAAACGTTAATAGGTAAACTAGTTTTATCGGAAAACGTATGACAAAAAACAAAAAAGTTATATTTTTACACTAGCCAAATTTGTTGGTGACGTCACACTATATTTTTCCTTATAATTCGTGAACGGCTGGAGATATCTAAATTCCGTAAAGACATTTGAATGTATTGCTGAATGTAACACTACCACACATGTATTTTTAACTAGCATCCACAAGAGTAAAATTATATTACTAATATTTGTTGTGAATATTCCGGAGTAAATCTCCGGCGCCTCCTATTAAAAATTATTTATATTGTGAGAAGTATCGGTCATCGTAGACAGATGTAATTAACGCGAACTTAAAATATGTGAACTTTTTCAGAGATTCCACATTTATGTACCTTGTGTAGAAAAGTCTATTTTTTTGCAATTTAAAAGGTCATCTGCCGCCCCGAAGACTGATGCCCCGGGAACCTCAAAAATAAAAAATTATAAAAGCTTAGAAAATCTTTAAAAAGAGAAGAGAACTCAATTACAACCCAGTCGATTAATGAAATAAAAGGGAGAACGACATATATGAACAAAAATAGCGACTCAACTTCTACAAAAATTAAAAATAGCCTTCATTTCATCCATACTTAATTCATCCCTACCAAGGGAAGACATCCCACAACAAACATGTTTCTAACTACGGCGCGTGGTATGGTGGCTAAGTGGCTTTTGGCAAATCATGTATCAGGATATGTAGGTACATACAGTTTATTTCAAACTTATTTGCAACATAAAAAACGTCGGCTACTTAGACGGCGGTAAAAGAGTCAAAGAAGCCAACGTTTTTATGTTGCAAATATGTTCGAAATAAACTGTACATATAAATACTACTAGAAAATAAGTTACTATTTAATATGTGAACATTTTAAGTGCCTAATATCAAGTTTTACTATTGGTTTGTATTTTGTTGTGGTTAATATTTCAAATCAAAAACGGATGTTCATGTTATTGACATGTATTATTCTTGCTCAACTCTAAATTATTGCCAATTTTGACAATAAAATAAACGAGACGAATAAAATATAACAAGATTCAATTCTATATAACGAATTCTGAAGCAGTATAAAATATGCAGGGATCCGTCCACAACTAATTTTTTGCCTTCCCATACAAATATATAAATAAGACACTTTTCAATTAATACTAAATTTGGATTTAAATATTTATAAGAAAAGTTGATTAAATTCATTAAATATGGGAAATAATTTCACAGTTAATCTCATAAATTGATAAAAATTCGACGAAAAGTAATTCTTTTATGGAAATCGAGTAAAAAAATTTTTGGTTATTTAAATTTTAAACGAGTTCTAAACTGAAGTAAAATAAATCAATGGTGGATGTTGACACTCTTAACTGGACCGGAAATCTTGAAATGGGTACTAATTACACCACCAAAAATCTTATAATCCGTAGAAGTGTCCTTATCTCGACATGATATATATGTGACATATCTAATACTGATTTGCATCCAGAGAAAAGCTCAGAATATCTAATGAGTTTGTATTAAAATATTAATGTATTAAAACCAGAGTGGTGACCAAATAGATTATCAGACATTAAAAAAAAAAAAATAAAAAAAAATTAAAAACTTGCTTTTCTTAGGTGTACTAAAAAGTAAAAAATAATTTCTTTGCAAAAAAAAGCCAAAAAAAGCAAGGCGTGCGCACTTTGTATGATGGCACCCAGATTATCCGCCGGGTTATGCGCAGTGAACATTAGAAATAGTAGGTATAACGTACTCTACGGTCTTATTTCGATACGATAGTATGATTAGTACAATACAATAACACGATACGAAATCGGAATCAGTAAACTTCGACTCGTGTCATTGTCTTTTTGTCATCCAGGCACTGCCTCAAACTCGAGTCATTTCTATCTGGATATCTTACTAAATCAGTACGAATACCATAATATAACATATGTTGATGTAATTATCTTAATATTAATGACAACCGAAGCTGCATATATGCCTAAACCAGGTGCATTAATAAAAGGATGTGTCCTAACTCGAAATATATAACTTGTTTACTTTACATATTTCACCTTGTGGCAGAAAAATTCGAAGCAGCTATCCTGATGTGGATAAATTATATCAAACACAAAAATGGTTTTTGTGAAATCTGGAAAACGTATTAAGGAATTTCACAAAAATTGCCCAGAAATCCCCGAATTTCCACAGCCCGTATTAACATGATGGGGAACATGGCTAAAAGCGGCTTTTTATTATAATAGTTTGAATTTACATCAAACCGTAGACGTTTGGCGGAGGCTAGAGAACTATATTAATCATGCAAGTGTATACTCGGGCTATTCATGCCAACGAAATAAGAAACCCTTTTAATTATTTCCAACCCGGCAAGGTAACGCCACTTCAATTAATCGCTTTTGTGCAGCTCCAAAGTAATAACCTATTTGGATTAAGTCTCTTCGCGATATCCTTTTATAAAGCAGCAATTTCCATCAATCACTGAAATATTGATAGAAGCATTAATACGGATATTGTTAAGTGAAAACTCTTATACATAAAACAGTAAGTAGAGCCACGATAATTTATAAAGCTTACGATCCACGCTGTACAATAAGTGCAATAACTACTTTCTGTAAAAAAGATCGTCTCTGAATAAAACTAGCTGCATTACACTGCAGTTCACTTCGCCAAACTGGCTCCGATTACTTTCTTTTAACTCCTTTCTGATACTGAGTTTTACAAATTGCATTTTCCACGTACGCCCTAAGATTTCCTACGAGAAATGAATCTAATTTTCATAAAGTCAGTTTAGGGTTTTATTGTGCACATTATAGAATACGTGACTTTTAACTCGAGTACATATTATTTTACATTTAAAGTGAACAACTTTGTATATACTTGACTTTAATGGTGTCTCGCATGGAAACATAATACGGGGGAAGAAATATACGATTTAAAATTTATTTTGACTGGTTTATTTACCTGAACGAAGTTAGCGAGGCATTTTGCAAAAACATACGTAACTTTGACATAGAGTATTGAAACAAAAATAATAATAAAATACAATGTAATACAATACAATACAATACGTTTATGAAAAAAACAGTACAGGTACAGATATGACATTTTTTCCAAAAGGGAGTGTATCAACAGTGTTGCTTTACATCACTTCCCGTGTACAAAAATATACATTTATAGTATATCAGCATGAAATGAACACAAATAAAAAAAAACCGTTTTAATTTAGAATATTAATACATTAAAATTCTCCAATCTAGATAAAATGATGTGTTCTTTTAATTTAAATTTAACTGTTGACACCGACATGTTGTGATATTGGATTGGCAAATTATTAATACTATATGCTGCTATGAATAAAAAGGAAGATCGAAAAGATGAATTTTTGTAAGGCTGGTCGTCCATATACGCGACATTTGTTTGCAACACGTCTGCGACAAGTTTCATTTTAAAGCACTTGATTATTAACCGAGAATCGTACATCTGACAGACATGTCGCGAACAATTTCGTAGCAAATATGAAGGACGATCCGATTAAATTTGTAAATATAGTGGCAAACTATGAAGTTTTATATGATTACAATCAAGAAAATTATTCAAATCGACAGATACAAGAAAAAACGTGGAATGAAGTGGAGAAAGAGATAAATGAACCAGGTTAGTCTTGATAATATTTATTGAAATATATATCAAAAATAATAAATGAGGAATGAAAATACTTTACATTTTCTATAATAAGCATACTTTCAAGTAATACAGTTTTATACACAATACTGAGACTGCCAGGGTAAAGGTGCACACAAATTTACGTAAGGACATAGTTTATCTCGAAACTCAATAGCATTAGTGGTACTTCGTTGGTTGTGAGGCTGAAGAGAAGGCAATCGTGACGCGGTATTTGCTTCTTCGGGTTCAATAGACGACTGAGACATTTTCCATCTCTTTTCCTGATGAAATTATGCAAAACGCAAAACACCTTTATCGTTTTGTCAACTTTTTCTGGTGAGCATCGGATAGTTAGTTTGAATTTCGAAACCATTATTCCAAACGCGTAATCAACACCTCGACGAGCTTGAGAAAGCCTATAGTTAAATATTCGTTTTTGATTTGTTAAACCTCTTGACGGATATGGCTTCAGCAAATGTTCTGAAAGTGGAAAAGCGGCGTCACCTACATATTGGGTGCTTTACTTAGAGGCTGTGATTTGGGAAAATTTAATGTTCCTGTCCTAAAATGTCTACCAATACTTGAATTGCGAAATACTGCACCATCGCCATTTCTTCCATAATCACTAACATTAATTGCAATAAAATTGCTGGCTGCGTCTGCTATAGCTAACAATTGTAAAGAAAAAAAATTGTAATTATAAAATGCAGACCCGGATTTGGCTGGGCAAATTATTCTAATATGTTTTTCGTCGATACTGCCTATACAATTAGGGAAATTCCAAAGTTCATCAAAGCGACTTGATATATCAATTCACATTGCTTCATCAAGAACAGACATGTATTCTTCTTGCAAACATTCCCATATTTTTTCTGAAAATTCTTCAACTATTCGTCCAATTGTAGTCACCTCGCATAAAACCAAATGATAGCTGCTTGAAATTCATTCCTATGGCAAAATACCTGTAACAAATATATATTTTCCAGGAGCAGCTTGTAAAGATAAATGGAAGAATATAAGATCTGCATACACACGGCACTTAAGGTAAAAGCTTCGTAGTGGATCTGCAGCAACTAAAAAAGAAAAAGTACTATTTGGCACAGTATTTAGAATTCCTCTTGCCTTTTACAAAATCAAGGATGTAACAAGGTAGCATTCCAGCTCCAAAAACATCAACCGATGTCACCGATGATGAATCGGATGAAGATTCTGAAGTTACAAATTGTAATTCTAATTCTGAGGAAAGTGTTAATAAAAATAATAACAAAAATATGATAGACGCGAACCAGGACAGTGAGCAACAGCTACCGCCGCCTAAGCCTAAAGCTACAAAAAATAAACGGAAAGCCTTAGATCCTTTAGAAAACATAGCTGTAGAATATTTTTCTTCCAAGAATAAAATCAATAAAGAACAGACTGAGGACCCAGACTCGCAGTTTCTAAAAAGTCTTTTACCTGATCTACATAAAATGAATAATCATCAAAAGCATGAGTTCAAATTGAAAATAATACAAACTATAGGTGATATACTCAACAGCTTCACATAATTCTATAGCTCAAAGGAACCACCAAATTCAGCAGCATTCACGCTTTCATCATACCATCATTCCTGCCCAAGATACACAACATATCGTTCTAACACCATCTCCATGCTCTTCATCTACAACTACGCCTCTGATGACACAAGATTATACTGAATATGGATATCTTTAAAATGTACCTGCTTCAAAATATTAATATGAAAATACAATATTCAGGTAATAAATATTATTTCAAACATACTTTAAAGTTATTAATTTTTCCTCTGGTGAAATAGCTACACGAAATTTTGAATCTTGTTTCTTGATTTTTGATCCAATTTTATCAAGAAGTATCTTAAAGCTCGTCTGTGTCATTCTTTAAAATGATACAAATTTTGCCGGATCCTCCATTATTTCTTTTGATTGACTACTTTTAAATTTACTGCGATGTATATGCCGAGCTGAATATGGATGTATCCAAAATCTTCGCTTACTTTTATTTCTTTTTCTTTTTCGTACTAATGCCACTAGCAGTAATGCATATCCATTTGTCGACATGATTCACTCAAATAGATGAGGTCTGTAATTTTTTTAAGACATTTGTCTGATGAGATGTGTCCACTACATGTCTTTATCAAAAATGTTGCAGACATGTCGCGTATATGCAGGACCGGCCTAAGAGGGAATACAAACTTTATTTTCAATTTGTCTAAGATATCTATTGTGAATTACAGTGCGCTTTTTTATTTTATTAAACAAATAATTTGGTTTTTCTGTTCTCAAAATGGTTAAAACAAATCCCACAATGTGTATAAATCTCCTTTCACACATATTCAATAAACTGAAAGTACGTAAGTGCGGAGTAATATGACCATATTGAGGCACAGTTGCAAAATATCGTGAAGACAATGTTTGCGTAGTGCGACAGAACCATAGTTTCAGAAAGAAATATGTTAGTATTTGTTTCAAGATACTTTTTAAATGAATGTAACTGTTTCAAACAATAAAAAAGATTTTTGCAAATAGTATTTACGTGATTTGAAAAGCTTAGTAAAGAATCAAAATGGACACCAAGATTTTTGACGATATTGGCTGATGCAATGACGCCATTATTTACTAGAATATTAAGTTCGCCAAGATTCAATAACTGCTGGGAAGTTCCACAAGCAATATTTTGACTTTTGTTAGCATTTAATTTAAGAGTATTTTGGATTGCCTATTCATATATGAGACTTAAATCATTATTTATGTGAAGTTTAACAATTTTAAATTCCGCAGGAGAAGAACTATTTATCAGCTGAATATCATCAGCATGCATGTATAGTTTTGAATGTAGCTGAAGTTTCGATATATCTGCAATAAATATATTAAAGAGTAGTCCCAAAATAGATCCTTGTGGGACACCGGATTCAACTGATCTATATTGTGATGTTTGTATCTAATTTCCTATATTCACACTAGTAAACTGTTGTTTGCCATGGGGATAGTTTTGAAATCAAGAAAAAGTACTTCCAAATATGCCATAATAACTTAATTTTGCAATTAAGCAATTAATATCTAAAGAGTCAAAGGCTTTGGTCATATCAACTAACTACAGGGAGGTGATTTGAGTGTTGTCAATGCCACGTAAAATTTCATCGGTTATATTACTTAGTAGTGAAGAGGTAATGTGACCTTTTCGGAATCCAGACTGATCAGTAGAAATTATTGAGTTTACAAGGACATATTCAGAAAATTGTTCATATATAGCTGATTCTGTGATTTTAAGAGGTATCGAAGTAAGCTAATAGGGCGCAAATCTGTAAGTTGTTCAGGATTTTTTTTCTTGGGTATTGGTTTAATACATATTTCCCATTGTGGAGGTAAATTACTTAGTTCTAATGACATATTAATAATATCTGTCAGTGGGGCCGATATCCACTGTAAAGCAAGCTGTAACATTTTATATGATATTTCATCCGGGTCTAAGGTATGAGCTTTCTGTTTATTTATGATATCCTCAATTTTTTTAACAGCAACAGGTTTGAACGAGAATATAATATCATACACAAATTTTGTTTCTAAAAATTGATCATTATATTGAGCGTTCGATTTAAAATCCTACTGTTGATTTAAAAAGTAATGTGTAGAGGAAAGATTATACTACGAACCTCTAATCAGTATTTTATAACACATTTTAATTTTAATTGGAAATTGAAGTAAAGATCGCATTTCTACGCAATCTATCTAATGTTTTATCGACCTGTAGCGTCATTTCTAAAGCAAATATTATTTAAAATCTTGTTAAACTGATTTCTAGTTAAACCCTTTGAAATCACAGCACTTAAATATCAGTTACTATTTTTCATGAACTTTAAGGATTTTACAGACATTATTTTAACAAGATTTTAAACATCTTTTTCACTGTTATTATTTTAATAACAACAGTGAAAAAGTTGTGATAAAAATGTTGCACAAATTTTGACGTTTCAAATCAAATAATAATTTCGCCACAGCCATGGCATGTCACAGCCATAGAACAAGTGATTAATGGATAGTATTACTCTTCAGGAAACGCGTACACAATGAATACATTATTTGTCGTGGACAACTAGTATATTATTCAACGAGTATGTAATTATTATTATTTACGAGGATGTTGTTTATGACACGAGGCGTGATAGCCTAAGCAATAGCGTGCAAGTTCGACGATGAAAGGTTACCGTCTGCCAGTCGGTAATCAAAGAGACCATGTGAGTACCATGCTTTTTTCTAGTTTGAAATTTTTTGGTATGGTGGACGGATTTTTAATCGAAAGGTTGCTGATATATTTCCGCATAAGTAGTTAGTATATGTACTCCACATACCCTAATTATGCTGGCAGACATAACGTTCGGTGGTCGCGTATAACCGAAAATTGAAAAAAAAAAATTTTTAGTTACCGGATCAAACCTATCGCAAAATGTTTGTTTTGGTGTGTACAGTACTGTACTGTAGTGGTAGACATTTCTATCGATCGGTTTTTGACCAATTTGCCATCAAAGTGGCAAAAAATGATACAAAATTTGAAATGTTGATAAAAATTAAAAAAAAGTCTGCCCAGCCAGCTTATGGCTCACAAGGCACTAAAAACCCTAACCTTGGCAGGCAGACATTTTTGCCAAATTAGACCCCACAAACCACCCCTGAAAGGGTTAAAAAAAGCTTAAATTTTTCGTATTTTCTACTGTAAAAACATACCCAAAGGATGTTTTTTAATATTTATAAGAGAAAAGTACGTACAGACACAAAAAATTATTTTTTTTTAACTCTTTAATATGTGGTTTGGGGGGTGGGAGGTAAATTTGGCAAAAATGTCTGCCAGAGAAGGTTAGGGTTTTTAGTATCTTGTGACCCTTAAGCGGGCAGGGCAGACGTTGATTTTAATTCTAACTATTTTTTATCAACATTTCAAATTTTGATCCACTTTTCGCCACTTTGATGGCAAATTGCTCAAAAATCGACCCATAGAAATGTCTGCCACTATAGTACAGTACTGTAGACACAAAAGCAAACATTTTGCGCTAAGTTTGGTAACTAAAAAAAAATTGTTTTTCAATTTCCGGTTACCGCGCGCCGACCGGAAGTTTTGTCTACCAGCGTAATTGGGGTATGTGGAGTACATATACTAACTCCATGCGGACAAATATCGGTAACCATTCGATTAAAAAAAAAGTTCCCCCTCCGTATCCGTCCGCCATATCAAAAAATTTCAAAAGAAAAAAAGTATGGTGCTCATATGATCTCTTTGATTACAGACTGGTAGACGGTAACCTTTCATCGCCGAATTTGCACGTTATTGCTTAGACTATAAGGCGAGTTTCGTAAATCGCCATAGTGAATAACACCCGTTACATGCGAGCAGAATACTAGGTATATTTTGTCCACGACTATTTTTTTAAATACGTTTTTTCATTAAAAGAACTTGACAACAGTAAAATATCGTGATAAAAATGTTTTACAAATTTTGACGTTTCAAATAACAATTTCGCCGTAGCCATGACGTCATATCCATAAAACAAGTAAATAATGGACAACATTATCCTTGAGGAAACACCTACATAATGGGATACATTATTTATTAGTCGTGGGCAATTAGTACATTGTTTTAAGAACGGTCAAGACAAAAAAATCCCTCTTACTCCACATAAAACATTTAAATAAATTAAATTTTTATTTCAATATATTCAGTTTGTTTCCAATATATTAATTATTATTCCAATATAATAAATTTTTTATCAATATATTCAACTTTTTTCCAATATATCAATTTTTTTTCGAATATATTCAATTTTTTTCCAATATATTCAGTTTGTTTCCAATATATTGAATAAAATAATTTTATTATAATTTTGTGACCCTCTTGACTATTTGATATAAAAATAAATTAACTTCATTCATCCTACTTTTCCTTCCTGTATTAAATTTACGCCGCCCATTTTGACTCATAAAAAAATATAAAATTTTAAGTGTTTTATTCTCATTATTATTTCGTCGTCTTATTATTTTATAAATAAAGAAACATGAGGTGCTATTCTCTTTAAACTGAATGCATTAAAAATATTTTGTAAATGTTCCTACACAAATTAAATTTGAACCACCTTAACTGCTAACCGCAGAGGCAACCCCGACGAAAATATGATTATTAATGAAAACATTTGGCTCATACCTATTCATGAACGTATAGGCCAGAGGGGAGCAAAAACGTTGGATTTAGTGAAAATCTGTTTATTATATTCACGGGCTTTGTAAACATTGAGGCTTGTTAAAATTTCTAAATTTTAGGTGCAGTTTTTACAGTTTTGATTACCCTCTAGTTGTGTTCATATTGTAATTAACTCTGTGTACCTACTCAAAATACGTAAACTTGGTTACTGCATACTGGAATTAAAATTCCAGTTCAACTTTTGTGAAAAATACACTTATTGTTATTTCTGATTATCCGAAGAGCAAAATCGTGGTTTATCCACGTGCGCAAAATCAACCGTCATCAAATTCTAAATGTTACAAATAATAGTAATTAAAATTCTTCATTTTATACATGACATTTTTTATTTTAATATACAGGTAGGTGTTCCGGAAATAGGTGCAAATATTTGGCCGGTAGATTTATTGACAAAAATGGAATAGGGTTTTAAAATTAGCCCTCCCTGGAAGGTTATACCTCCTAAAAGATGCGTCAAAATAACGTTTTAAATTCTTTCCTCGAGATTGACTGGCCGATTTTTTTGTAATAAATCCTTTGTTTAGCACTCTGCTCAAAACACAATATAAAATTTACAGAATTTTAAAAATTATCAAGACGGTTCGATCTTTAAACATATACACAAAAATAAAATATAAAATTTATGCCTAAATAATGGTTAGATTCTTTTGAAATAAGTTATGTTACAAGCCTCCTAGCTTCCCTTGTTATTTAGTCCTTTGTGCGGCAGATGTATATATTCGTTGTAGTATAATTAATTCTACTTCTTGCAATATTGTTATGAAAATCTATTAATATTCGTACATTGTCTTGGAAGAAAAAGGTACTATTCTGGAGTCTAATTTTATGTATGAAAATCAATACACTGCATTCAACATAATTATTCACATTCATCCATCCTAACATGTTCAACATATTATTGACTTTAGTGTAAAGACTGCACATATTTCAATATAACCCTCATAGCCCTCTTCTGAATTTTTTTCAAAATTTAAGTCACTCTGGTTTGTAAGATACAGAACAGTATTACAATAATTAAAGTGCGGTAATATAATAGTATAAATATACCAATTTTCTACTTTCAAGAGATAAAATACCAACTAAGTATTTTTAAGATACCTATCTTTTTAGCTATTTTCTTACAAACTTAATTGATATGATTACTAAATTTAAATTTATATCATCAATGATTACTCTTAAATATTTAATTTTCTTAATGACCTCAATTATATCCCCATAAGCTTTAAATTCTAATATTTCCTGTTCTATTTCATCTCTAAACCTCATTTTCCTAAAGTCATACATCCAACTTTAATTTATAAAATTTTATTCATTCACCAACTTCATTCAAATTTCATTCATTGTCTTCACCAGTAACGGGCCGCTTTCCTTATAAATAATTTTACTGTCTGTGAACAAATGATAATAGCAGTTATCAAACAGAGCTGCTATGTCGTTTATGTATAAAATTAATAAGACCGGTCCCAGAATAATTCCTTGTGGTACCCTAATATTTATACGTTTTGTACTTGACACAGATTGATCATATTTCACTTTCTGCATTCTTCAACTCAAATGATTAATTTACCACATATGTATAGCATATCCTCTCCATTTTTCTACAATCTATCTCTATCTACGCTTTATCTACGGCCACTCTGTCATTTGCTTCTTTCCTTTCATTGATCACATACTGCAGGGTAAATTTATTTAATGGTTAGTTAACACCAAGTTATGTCAGTTTATGTTTTTATCAGTCAGTTATGCTGTGTCGATTGGTTAAACTAGGTTTAAATTTATCCGCTATTTCAAATAGGAGACTGATTTTTACCCTAACTGTAATTTTAACATTATCGTAATATAAATATTCATTTTATTTGTTAATGGAGAAATGCAACTGAAAAAATGTAAATTATTTTTATCTCTTAGATAAATTTATCCGTCAGACAAGTATCAAGTATCAACCATTCTAATTAAAGCTGGAGATGTAAAATTTGGTGAACAGTTTCTAATCCTAGACGAACTTTCTGTGAAGGGATTTTCATACTCCTCATCTTTTAAGGTGTAAAATAATCCACTGGTTTTTCAAACAGAACTTTTTAACAATTACAAAGAAAGAAACTTCACTAGAAAGATTGATTAATAAACTGAAACCATTTTAACAAATATTTTATAATTAAAAATTAGGAGACTAGCAGGCTGATCTTCTCGTTCTATTTCAGAGATGCATCTAGCGAGTATTTTTACGTTTGACATTTTTTTCGCTTCCACAAAAAACAAACATTTTATATAATCAATGCATATTGTAGCATAAAAATGTTATTAGGTGGAAAAAAATTCAAGATGCAATTAAAATTTCAATATATTGAAAAAGAAAAATTTATTAATGTAAATTATAAAATTAAATAAAACAGAAATATTAACATACATATTATAAAGTGTTCAGATTGTTGTCCATTTACTGTTTGACAGTCGAGCCACACGCAAAACAAATTCATTTTGAGCGTTGTTAATTATTTTATGTTCTCTGGTCTATTATAAACTTTGAAAAATCTAGGAGCCCTTAAAACTATTTGTTTTTAATTGTTATGTCAAAGTTTCATTATAAGATACAATTAAGACGCAATAACGGCGAACTACTGTTATTTGGTTTCCATTAAGTGTTCGTTTTTCCAAATTTTGTGTATTTTCAATGTAATAGATAATCAGATAAAGTGCAAACCATGCCCATGCATGGTTTGCACTTTCCCACAGGGAACTGTTCTTGGTCCAATTCTCTTTAATTTATACATAAACGATATTGTAAAATATGTGAAGTATTGTAAAATATCTATGTTTGCAGACAATACAATGATATATATTGCGGGTGACATGTAAAAAAATAAATAACGTAAATAAATATTTCTTCTAAAATAATAACTACTATATTAATCTTTGGTGTAAGGTCTAAATATTTTTATAAATCAGTGATAACCTGCGATTTTCAGAACTAGCTAAATGGTTCATAACTTCTTCATAAAATGACAATAAATCATTTTTCTTCAACTCTGACAAAAAACGTTTTTCTATTGAAATTAGCGATATATTTGACAGGCGGTCTTGACCTATTGTGTTTCTAATAAATGTCTTTATGCGTTTGAGTGCCGAAAACGATCGTTCTACAGAAGCTGGGTTACCGGAATTGTTGATACTAAAAATAAAAGTTTGTACAGTTCGGAGAGACAGCTTTTTAAATTATTATTATATATAAAAGTGAGCATTTCTTAAGGCGATTTTAAATTTGCTAAAAGTTGCTGGTCAGAATAGAACACACATAGTTCATTTCTTAATGAAATGCGGTTAAAGAAGGGATACTGGTCCATTAATTTGGCCATTAGACTGTTAGGAAATGATTTAGAAAACATTATAAAATTATTAGGATTTACTAAATGGAAACATTGCAAAATATTTAAATCGGAAAATCTAATTTCAATTTGAACTATAATGGTGTCCAAAATTTCTGTAAAAATTTATTTGTAATGTATGTCTGTCCTGTCAAAGTTATATTATGTTGTCTTCCTTTTTTTTAACTGTGGCTCATCATCTAATTCTTCAATATTTTCTAAAAAAACATTATATAAAGTATTGAAATGTATTTCGTTATTGCGAAAGTTTATTTTTAGAATATGTTATATTAGTTAATTTATTTTATAAAATTTGGAAAACAACATCAGTTTGCTCAAAAATCATTTTAAAAACCTTTAGAAAAAATATGAAGTTTTTACTCAACAATAACGATTTTAATCCGCAAACTGCTCTTAAAGTTTGATCGTCATTTAAAAAGTCTTCACTTTCCTAAATAAAATTAAAAACGTAAATAAGTTTTTTTCTGTATGTGTCAACAGTGAAAACAACTCTAGATGAAAAATTTCAACGAGTGGGAGCATTACTCGGAATTCTATGTTCCATAATTCTATTTAAAATATCAGATCTCTTATTTGATTTTGAAAAAAAATGACGAGAAACCAGTAATAATTCAAAAAAAATATTCTAACTTCTTTAATTCCGTTACAGGCTTTACTCACAACCAAATTTAATTTGTGTGCGTAACAGTGAGTGAAGTAAGCTTGAGGAGCAATATCTTTTATTTTAATTTGGAGTCCATTAAGATGTCCTGACATAACCGCAGCGCCGTCATAGATTTGTGCAACTAATTTATTTTTCAAATCAAATTTACCAAATTCGTCGATTAATAATTTAAATAAACTGTCCGCGTTTCTTCCACTACTCACATAAAAAAAAATCAACAAACCTTTCAACAACTTCACCGTACATTACATATCTAAAAATTACAGAAAGTTGAGATTTACAAGTGATGTCCGTCGTTTCATCAATTTGCCACGAAAGAAATTCGTAATTATTTAGTTCTTCATAAATTTTGCCATTAATTATGAAGATAACACTCAATTAGCTCATATTGAATTGATTTAAACGTCCCGGAAAAAACAGTGGCGTTATTCAAAAAGTTCTCTAATTTTGAATCATACGTTTTTAAAAAATCTATTAGCTCCTTGAAATTTCCTTTATTATACGAATCGCGGTTTTCGTCATGTCCTCGAAAAGAATTTTCTTGAGAAGATAAATATATAACGGCATCAATTAATCTCTTTAATATTTCCCTATTTTCACGGACTTTTTTATTAAAATTTTCTATTTCTTTTTTTATGCGCAGAATCTGGGAAATTTCCAATATTTTGTTTACCCAACATTTCGAATTTAATGCAAGATGAAATATGCTCCTACAAATTTTCATGCCTTTCTAAACCTCGCGACAAATTTTGCAAATTATTAAACCCGGCCCTGCCCCAAATTAAGGATTGATCATTACAAAATAACAAATATTTCCAACAATATAATTTGTTTCTAACTGTTGATGTCGTTAACCACTCGATTTTTTTTATAATTGCTATCACTAAACCCTTTGTTTTGTTTACCACTTGTGAAAACTATTGACGGCATTGACGGTGTAAGTCTGACCATTTTTTTAATTCTTACCTTTTGATCATAACTAAGAGAACTAAATCCATTTAACAACAAATAATCCACCACGTCTGGACAACAAGACATGTCGTTGGGAATATTTTCACCCAGGGCATTCATTTTTCAACCACATGTTAAATATTTTATGTATGTTTATGTTCTCCCACGAAACCACAAATTACCACTGTGCTTGTTCTATAAACTGTTCATACTCTTGTGAGAGAGATGACCAACGCTCAACTGAAATGTACATGCACTAGAAAGAGATGGTGTGCTAGAGGCTAGCTGCCCTAACCGACAGATCCAGAATGTTTGCTGAGATACCCGCCAAAAATTCAAGGTCACGAACAATGTATTAAAATGGGGGTTAGCTAGCCGCTAGCCTCAGTTCATCCAAGCAAGCACGATGAGAACCGGGAAATTTGCATACGTGGAGTCGACTATCCGGACTACAATGTTACATGTTTGTGGAAAGGAAATGTAAATTTTTTTTTACACTGAAAATTAATGAATTATAAATAAAATTGAGATATACCTAAGTAGAAATTTATACTTGTGAAAAATATTAGTTTGAAGATATTCTGCTTCTTCCAAAATTGTAGAGGAGGCTCAGCCTCTCCTGCCTCCCCTGACCAGCTGCTACTGAGTGACTGATAGCGACCTGCAAAACAGGTACCAACCAGGACTAGAGCTCTTGGTACCTGCTTTGCAGGTCGCTATCGGCTAGTAAGACATCAATGTTGTCTGACAGGTAGTATGACTGACCACTAGAGGGGTACACTTATTACTATTTATGTCTAGATATGGACCAAAACAAGTCGATGGAATTACAAATGGGAGATAAATTCCTCCCAATCATTATTAATAACATTTTTTTACTGTTACCAGTGTACCTGTATTCAACATAATGGTTAAAATAAAAAACATAAAAGCTAAATAAAAAAGTTAGGTTATTGTTATTGTTTTACGGTTGGGCACAACCATAAAAACACCATACTGTTTCCACAATATATTACACCGTTTTTCTATTTCCAACTCGCGTGACGTCAATCATCAACTAATAAAACAGTCACGAATGTATGGTGTAATTACAAAAACGTGCCTTTATTAATGATTTTTGTCGTTTCGTATTGCAGCATTTTACACAACGATTTAATATTTGTTCAAAAACACCTCGTATAGAAGTACTTTGGTTTCTTTTATTATTATGCATTAGATCATTGCCTATTGCAACCTTTGTATTCTCAATCTGGGGACAAACATATTTATATTCTGATACAACAAAAAAAAAATTTGCTAAGTTTGTTTGTTACATAAAATGAACATTCTTGATTACGTTTATGGTAATGCTGGTAGTTTAATTAGCAGGCACTCCACATATGGTCGTTGGATGTAACATTTCTAAGAACAACGTAAATATCCTTTTTTGTGGAAAGGGTTGAAGGAAAATTTAAACGAAATTGCTTTTAACACAATGCATAGTGAAAAAAATAATGAATTAATTTGTTACAAAAATAAACAAGGTTTTATTTATGGAAATCTATTTAGATTAAAACATAACAAAGTGAACTATACATGGATTCTCTTCAAAGTTAAAGCATTGAATAATGCACTCCATTTCATATACAAACAAAAGGCCTGCACAACACGTGTCTATTGTTTAAATGCATGTTTCATGTCTATATTACTGTTTTGTTAATGCCAATTTTACATCAATTTAATGTGAAATACGATCCATGTGGTTTTATCTTGTTAAAACTGAACCAATAAACATAACGTTAATTTTGTAGATGGACGTAAATTAGAATTATATTTAAAGATATTATTTCGGAAATTATGAATTATGTGGATTTCATTTTACTGATTATTTTAAAGGGGGCTTAAAAAAATAGGCACTTTGCGAATTTTACGGGGCGAAATATTGCTAACTATAATAGAAAAAAAACAAGCTCAATATTGAAAAATTCAAGGTACTATTAATTAATTTATATGAATTGTGCACACAATAAATTAGAAATGAAACTATATATTAGACATAAACGACAACTAACGATAAACTATTGTCACTGTCCCAGGTGTTCCATATGAGGGTTACAGTTTTTCCTATATAACTGAAATATAAACTCCAGAACATCAGGGTTTCCACTAAATGTAAATAAGCAAATTGCATGATTTTCCAGGGGTTTTCCATGACAGATATAAGACAAAATTCCGTGACTTATGTGAAGAAAAAATATTCTCGATTTCTTACAAAATAAAATTGAGAGAAATAAATTATGCTCCAATGAAAATACTAGAGGTGGGAAAAACATCAATACTTACCATTTTTGGCATTAAGGTATCGATATCGAAAAATTGTAGGTGTCGAGATATAGACACAAAGATATTGACACTTTGTACCTGGTATCCATATTTCGAGAGTATGCCCTGCCATTATAACTAGAGATCGGGAGATAGCGATAAATTACATCAATCCCTGGGTTGACGCTAGGTGATGTGTTACAGAGTAATTATGTTCAGACATATATGATATAATATCTTACCTTGTGGTTATTTTGGTGAGTTAGATAACATCCAAAGTTAATACAAAGAGGACTGAAAGTATTGGTGAATGTAACAATAACACACACACACACACACATGTACTTTTAACTAGAGATCACAAAAGTAAACGTATATTAATAATATTAATGCACCCACATTTGCCACCTTCTAGCCACAAGCACTGGTGATTTCATTCACGCTAATCCAGATGGACTACTCATTCAGTTCAGAATAATTTTTTTTGTTTAATACTGATCACATCTATGACAAATATTTTTTTCTTAGTGTTGTTTCCGATGACACCTGAACAATCACTAACACCCTTTTACAAAAACTGTCTAAATAGTGAATTATCTAGTTTCGCCCTCGATATATTACACACAACCATGATTTCCATTAAATCTAAATTAAAATTTCTTTCGTTGTCACTATCAGTAATATTACCACTCACACACTTTTTATGACTGTCTGAGGAAATGTGTTTCCTAATATTTGCTTTGACGTTACACGAAAGCACTTTATTACAGCTTGTGCAATATAATTATGTGTCTTTAAATTGCAACTCCGGGAATTCACTAATTCGCAAGTTCACTTCTCCTCTGAAGGAATTTAAAAAAGTTAACCTCCGTTGTCTTTAATCTCGCACTGTTTACGTATCTATATGTTATTCACATAGAAGTTTCAATAATATTTAAAGTGTATTAATTTTCAACATGGGATAGTGGGCGTAAACGTGGTAGCCAAGCGACGCGATCGACCTATCTATCTATTTATTCGCATTGCTATTGGACATTCGACAACAACGAGCATTTCCCCGTCAAAGTGACGGTTAGTAAGCAATTGTTTTTATAGCTGTAAGCTGTTATTTTTTTTATTCCCATTTTTATAAAAAAAAAAACAGATTTACTGCATAGTACATGTAGCGGATATAAAATTATTTATTTTTATAATCTGAATTTTACACCAAACGAGTTTTCTCGAAGCACGACAATAAACACTTATTTAAGTCTACGGTCAGTGTTTCCCAATATTTCACACTTTCAATTCTACTTTTGGAAACCACAATCTAACATACCTTCCTAGAAACACAACAATAATAATTATTTAAGTTTACAATCGGGGTTCTCTAATAGTGACACTTTTAATACAACTTAGAATAACCCCCAATTTAACAACAAATCAATGACCGCAGTAAAGGAAGGAAATTCCGTTCATCGCTTTCAACCCTTTTACATAAATACCCTTACCTGAGTAACACATAAAATCTCTGGAAAGATACGCATTACGCATCTTCACGCAACTGTAATTTTCATACTTGTTTTGTTTTCGTTAATAAAAAAAACTTCTTCTGATTTCAAGTTTAATTTAGTAGCATCAGCGTTACAGCATATAAGAATATTTTATCATTTCATATTGTTTGGGAATGTTTCATTAGGTGTTTACAATATAATATAACATATACCTAAAAGTTGTCTCTGGGATTTATTGCTACCTCTCGATTTCTAATTATATCTGAGTGTTGTAGTATTTGAGAAATTGAGGAAAATTTCAGATCATAAACTTACAGAAAAACAAAAATTAAAAACAAGGGAATATTAAAATTACCAGACGTTGCATATACTAACAGATTCATTAAGGCAATAAATATTTAATATGGGTAGACATTGAAAACAAAATGTCACATTTTTAACTAATTTGTCTTTAATGAATCTTTTGTGGCCCTCTCTATAACCTATTACAACGTATTATGTATATTTCAACTAAATCTGGACTTAAGAAATGTAAAAAATTGGTGCAGTCTCTCAAACTGCCCTAGATAATAATCTATTGCAAAAACTGCCAAAACTAAAAATTATAGAATAATTAAGAGATCAGAAACTCTAACCGAAAAATTATCATTTTTAAAATGTTTTGAGTAGACTTTATAGCGAAATAAATATTTTATTAGGAATTGAGATTGAAGTGCTTTTACAATTCAGAACTGTGCAATATTTATACGGTTCCATTTTTGCTCTAATATTAAAGTAAACACACACGTGACTTACACGAAGTCACAGGCTACTGTATAAGAGTCACGAGCAGTGTTGCCAGGTTTGGAATTCTCATCAATCTCAGCTAATTTAAGTTGTTCTGCGGCAACAATGCATAAATAAAAACATAATTTTATTTGATGTAGCCTCCGTAACCGTAAAACTATTTAGATTAACTGAGATTGGTGATATTGGTGGTAAAAAGAACACACCTCATACCTCTACTAGATTTCAGTAAAATTTCTCTAAAAGTCGCCAAACCAGGGTATTCGTAAATGTTATTTGTTCCAACACGATCTTAACCGGAAAACATTTATCTTTGTTCTTCTAATTTTTTGAAAGAGGACGCAAATGTCACTAGGAAATATCGCAGCATTCAGATGATAGGTATTTGCGAAAGTCTTTTATCGCCAGAGGTGGATTAAGCTGATTGGAGGACCTGGAGGTAATAATTTCGAGTCCCTTAGACCCAAGTGGCACGAGTGTGCAGTGATGCTAACGGTGGCTACTAGTTGCAACGTGCAGTTGCCATTTTAGGTGGGAATTCGCGTATTTATTTAAACTGAATCAAATGCAACTTTTCATACGGCTCAACAGATTTGTAAAAATCGATCACTTATTACTAAGATGTATATTGGACACTATAGTATACTTAATGTAGATAATAAATTAATTTAATTTGTATATAACTATAACATAAGAAAGAAGGGCAATGAAATATTCCATGGCATTATGCCTCAACATTTGGTTAATGTACAAATTGCAGAATATAAAAAGGAGCAAATTGAACATTCGAAGCATGTCTAATTATTAAAGATCATGCTGCTGAAACTTATCCTAATCAAATGTTTACGATATTCAATTATAAGCGAAGTAGAACTATCCAAAATTCATTAAATTATTATTGATGTTGATACTTTTACTTCGCAGATAATTCACTGAAATATTGAAACTATTAACAGGTTTAGTTACGAGTCTTTTGCTTTTGGCTTTTGCGATTACATGTAGAATACGTGAATAATATTAAATATTGCCTCTTCCACTTTTTCTGTTGTGACAGTTTTTAACTAGAAACAGTTGCAGAAAAAAACGGCGATTGAAATTTGCGAAAATATTTGCAAAACTCGTTTTTTCTTGAATCAGGTGGAATGTATGTTTCAAATTTCATAAAAAAAATATTATTTTATTATAAAGTTACACCTTTTCGAAATTTGCACAAATCTAAAATGAAATTTCAAAACGGTGTAACTTTATAAAAAGGCAAAATTTTTTGATGAAATTAGAAATCTGGCGACATACTTTCCACCTGATTCTAAGAAAAAAAGGTTTTGCAAACATTTTACAAATTGTCTAAAAAATAACCTGGGGGTTGCACAATGTTTGCAACTTTATTTGCAAATTTCAAACGAAATTTTTTTCATGCGAACTATGGTAAATGTTAGCTGATGTTCAATAATCCAGTGATAATTTCGTCCTGTTTTAAGAAGACTATAAAAAAGTGTCAATGTTGATCAGATTATAAGGTTGTATTGAAACTGATAACATTTGCGAAATGTCCTCTAAATTAACTCCAGTAACATTTATACTAGAAATACTCTTAAATACATATGTTAACTAATTGGTTAGCATATAAGTGTTGGGTTTTTCTTAATGTAAATATAACTTTAATCCATTAATGCTAATTTCGTCATCTAATTTACGAAATTAAAGCATAGTCAAATAAAGAACAGAACAGTTTTCGTTTTGGAAATTATAATGTCTAAACATTAACCACAAATAATTTATATATCCTGTATATAAATCTCTTCATTACCTCAGCCAATAACTATATAATATCATTGTCCCTTTTCCCAGTTTCACTATTGTTTCTTTCATAAGTTATGCATGTCATCTGTCAACACAGATTAACAATTAACATAACCACAGAAAAATATAAGAACTAAATAGAATCAAATAATACGGCATGAATCCTAACATTATTTTTGACTGGATTTTATTTCCAAGACTCGTACAACTTTCGTTCCAAAATAATATGCAAATATGAAGATAATATACAAAAAAAAATACTCTTATGCAAGTTTTTATTAAAAATAAAAAGAATATCAATTACACTGGGTGTGAATCACATTAGATTCACTACTATAACTTTTTTGTTTTTTAGATATAAATTTGAAATTTTGAGTAGTTATAAAATACACAAATTTGAATTAATGCATAAATAGAAAAAATAATTCTAGCACTTCCGGCTTCACCAGAAATGAGTTTAAGTTCTGTTGTTCAAATGGAACACCCTGTATATTTTTACATTTTTGGATTTAGGAATTTATTTTGCTTTAAAATAGTACTGGGTTTAGAAAAAAATAATGCCTTAAATATTTCTTTGAGGAAAATTTAGTTTTGATCCGCGAGGTTGTCTGACTTGACACCTCTGGATTTCTTCCTATATGGGTCATGTAAAACAGTCAAGTTTTTAAAATGCCCGACAACTCGTCAAGATTTAGAAAATTCAGTAAGACATTCTATTGCGGAAAATGATCCAATGCCACTAAATTTTGAACATTTATTACAATTTGTTTGTTCTTTAAGTTACTTAATTAGTTTCTTCATTCATTTCTTTTATGGGTTTTCATTTGTTAGATATTTGTGAAGAAACGGTAAAGTGTTAAGCATTAAACTGTAAGGAAAAAACTTCTCTATTTAAACAACACAATGTTGCATAATGGTTCTACTTGAAAAAAAAAATACTTACGTCGGAAAAATGATTTACGAGATATGGCTTATTAGAAAAGTCTGCCAATTTAATAACATGAATTTATTTTTATTTTTTCAATCCTTAATGACCCGAAAGAAACATTTTCCAGTCATGGTTTATATGCAAAATTAAATTTTCTATAAAGACGTATTCTATCCTTTTTGGATATAAATTGCGGGTAATATCATCCAATTTCACTTTAATGACGCAATGCTTACTGAATCAGAACGTAAAATACAAGTAAAGTCAGGGCCTCATCAAACCCGACTTATTTTGACATATTTTTTAATTCTAATTTCTTTTTCTACTGACTCTTTTACACATTCAAAAGATATTTTTTCTGAATAGGCAAATATATGAATTTTAAATGGAGATTTTATCCAATTTTTTAAAAATATTGACAAATATGCTTACATGCCAAAAGTATGTCCTTCATAATATACGCAAATATGTACTGGCAAATTTGTCTCTTATACTCAAGTACTTTGGTTTTCAACCCCTCCCCCACTTCCAATATGTTTGTGAAAGAGACTTTTTACACGAATGTAGTGTTTGTTTGTATTTATCAATTATCACACACTGTCCACGAAATCCTTCATCTATGAAACCCTACGAGTGCTCGAGCACTAGCACCCAGAATACACGACCGAGAACGCGACCAATTTAGAGCGGCCAGCAAGTGTGTCCAGTCAGTAAGGATAACGCACGCTACACCTGAACTAGCGAGTTTTAACGTGTAACAATATTCCTGTACGGATTGTACTGTATTGGCCGCTGTGTAGTCGAGTGCGGCCACCAGTTATATTCTGTATAAACCACTGTGCACTGTGTGTAGCGTTCGAATTCTCGTTGACCGTCGCGACCAGTGTGCGATGGGACAATATCATATAACTCTATATAATCTGTTGGCCGTCGCGACCTGGCCACTAGTGCGCAGGGCCTCTACTACATTTAGAGCCTCCGCGCACTAAGCGACTAGGTCGCGACGGCCAACAGTTTGTATAGAGGTATATGTCCCACCGCGCACTAGCCGCGACGGCCAGCGAGTCGCGACAGCCAACGAGAATAGGAGCGGTACACACGCGGCCAGCTGGCCGCTCGGCTAGTGGTTTGTACAGAATATATGGGTGACCGCGCACTAACAGTCGACTACACAGCGCACAGTGGTCCAAAATCAGAAGAAGTTGACAAAAATCTGATTATTTTCTTAATAAGTCAGGAAAAGCGTACATTTCAAAAAAAGCAGTGAAAATAATAAATAAATCTGGGGTTGGTTTTAAGAGGTGGTTACTTGGCAGTGGCTATTTACACGTGTTTTTCATGCAACCTATTTAAAATGCCTCATGAGGTATGAAAAAAATATTAAAAAAAATATCAAACTCAGGGGTGGCTTTGTAGGGGGTAGTTTTTTTGACAATGTGAAAATTTACATATTTTTTTGCATGCATTCTGTTTAAAATGACTCGCAAAATACGAGAAAAATATTGCAAAAAATATAGTACAATATTAATAATTAACGGAGGTATATAACTTTTGAATGCAAAAGATGCGCATACTCTTATTATTACAAAAAAGAGGAACGTCAGTTATTCATCGGTATCAGTCGAGTCTGTGTCACTTTCACGTTCACTTTCGGAATCGGGAGATCTGGTCACATTCTCTGCAGAAGATGGATTTGTGGGCTCTTTTAAGAGCCCAAAGACTTCAGGTAATAACTTTGACTTCTGGGGAAATTTGCGAAGAGAAGTAATCAGTGGATCCGATGAAATCAACAATCTATTAAATTGGTCTTGATTCGTTTCAACTCGAGATATTTTTCTGCTGTGATGTTCTCTATATTTTTTAAGATCTTTATTTCGGGATTCTTTGACTTATCGGCAATAAGGTGAACTTAATAACTGTGCAACTAAGAACTAAAATCTTATTTACAGATGCCGGCAGATAATACCATGGATACGTGGACACAAATAATCTTACGGTTTGTAGGGGTTACTCGTGGAACGCATTTGTATCGACCTCGTATCCACATGAAATGGTTTGCAGAACTGCAAATCTTTTAATAATATTTTCATCGATACCAGTGACTGAAGCCCATGATGTAGCTGGGTACTAAAAAAATCATCTCGCCGTGTTCCCATCATTTGTTGTGCCACTACCTCCACTTTTAGCAACAAGCAGGCGCATTCTAATCCTAAATTAATTTTGTATTAACTTTTCCTCTCTATTCACTACCTTTATCTTCAGCACATGCTTGCCATTTCTTAATGTCTAAACGATAGGATACGTGAAGAAAACATTCAAAGCATCTAATCCAGGCATATAACGTTGATAGTCCAAATTTACAAGCTTCCTCGTTCTCCTCCTTTTCGACAACTTTCTCTATATTCATTTCTTTTGGAGTGGCATTGCAAATGTAACATGTTTGTGAAGACGAAATGCCGGTAATAGCGTTACATCTTTTTCCATTTATCATGGTCATAATGCAAGTACGGGATACTGAAACTTTAATTTCTTCTTGAGAAGTCCATGTCGTTGGATGAGGCTTGTAAATCCGACTTTATATATAGGTCATTTCGTGCTGTGAAATGTCAGTTGTTTCTTTCAAGAACTGAATTCAAAGAGGCCTGCAAAATTTTGTTGACGATGGACGTGGATTTTGCCACAAAATTATTTTTTTCATTTTTCGGCAATTCTGCAAACAATTGGAAGGGAACCATGGACGTTAAAAATAGATCGCTATTTCTTAAGATGGACTCAGAAAACTGTTGCTTATATTGAGAATGACTGCTACTACCATCGCAACCCCATTTTACTAACAGGACTAAACTTTTTACTGTTTCAGGAGCAAGAGATAATATTACGAGTTTTTGCATTTCCAGGATTCGGGAAACCGTATGATCCAGAAGGGCTTGTACTTGACCTTCCGCGGTCTGTTCTGTTACTGTTGGGATGTCAATTGGCGGATAATATCGAGCATTGGCCTCTAAAACTTTGCGGTAGGAGGGGTAGATAACCGCCTGTTTTTCTTTAGCTTGCTGTCTAATAAACGTGTACTAACGTCTCGTTAATTTGGCTTCGACAATTAAAGAAACCGCCTCATATGGCGTAAAGGAACTAAGTCTTCTGATTTTTTGTGCAGCATGCCAGGCTTTATGAATTTTCGTAGCTCGCGTTGTGTCATAAACACGGCTTCAGTGATTATTTTGGCTTTTGAATATTTTCCCTTAGATTTCAAAGCCACTTTCGTAGCGTAACTGAGTTCTTCCGCTTCAAAGTCTGTCGACAATTTCACGGCCCGTCGCCTCTTGGTTCTCGAACTACCTTCCTCAAAAGTTACCTTGGGTCGACCACGACCCGATGACGTGCTTGGTTCAGCATTTAACACAGTTTCATCAGTTTCCTCCGGTTCTTCTTCTTCGACAACATCAAAATTGCTCTCAAGCCACTTTTCATGCTTCTGACGGAATCTTTCTCGATTGCGATTGCATTTGTCCAGACTTGAAAAAAACTTTGTTGCAAAAGTCAAATGCAGCGTTCCTTATGCGAACGATTGCTTGAGCATTTCCTGCCTTTCCATAGTGATTGATTAAATAATCCGTCACGTGAGTCTTCTATGCTATACGTATTTCACCAGATTTTTCCGATAAAACGTCAAATAGTTCTCTTGTAGGCATTTTAAAATAAAAAAAATAAAATTTGGTGGTTGCTTAAGCTAGGGTAGTTGGTGGGGGCGACGCAATCGCTTTAGTATGTACTATAGGTGCAACGTCTTTATTCTGCATAGTATAGAGTTTGCCATACTACTGACGGCAACGACACTCTCTTATTTTGGTTTGAAACTAACTTGAAGCGCCCTGTATCGAAATAAAAAAACCGCTATTTTTGTCTAATGGAACAACTTCAAGCAAAAATTCATTTAACTGCGACAGGGAGAGATATCTAGAGTATATTTTCTAATAAAAATCTCAGTGACTTTTAATGGCAAACTCTCTTTAGGTCTAATAGAAGTTATAAAATGCCAAAGAAATTATGTTTATAAAAAATAATAAAATCAGGTGCTTCAAAATAACATTTGTGGAAATATTTTATATGTAAATAAAGTCCTTGCCTTAAAGTTTTTCTTGTAAAAATTACAAACCAAAAGCACAAATATTTGAAGCACAGTCACACGTTGAAATCTGCCAACAAAGTGAAGTAAAATCATAGTTTAACAATTATTCATGTTTGAGGGGTCAAAGGGGTTGATATTCCGGGAAAAATTACCTGAGATATACGCTAATGTACCCTTGGAATAAGAAAGCTGTATAATATACTTGAAAAATTTGACTTTTGTCAACTTCTTATTTATTTCGGACCACTGTGCAACGGCCAGTACAGTACAATCCATACAGGCACATTGTCACGAGTTAAAACTCACTAGCTCAAGTGCAGCGCGCTTTATTCTTTTTCCTTACTGACTGTACACACTTGCTGGCCGCTCAGGGTTGGTCACGTTTTCATTCGTATATATCCTGGCCGCTTAGCGCTCTGGCACTCTTAGGATATTATTTGGCACTTGTGTCAAAAATCAGCAACTTTGTCCAGTTAACTAACTGGTATATTTAAATAGGGTCTATGAATTGCACAAATTAAATGTAAAAAAATGCTTAGAGCGTCGGGTCTGAACTACTCTGTAGTTATTTTATTAACCGCAACAACAGTCAAATATTTATTATTTTAAACCATGGAATAGGCATTTCTAGCAAATTAAGTACTTCGCTAATTGGTATTGGTTTTATTTAGGTGAAATAACTATACTTACTAAGCGGATTTAGTAACACCATAATTGAATAAACAAATTAATGTAGTAGTAATCATAATCAATTAAATTAATAATTAGTTTGAAAGCGGGCATTATACAAAGTACACCCTATAAGTGTTGAAATTTCGTATTAGTAAGTGTTCCTCTAAATATTAATCATTATTATTAAAATTATCTCACTAATTAAAAGTTATAATTATCGTTCCTCCTATTATTTAATGCCTCATTCGTTCCTTTGCGTTTCGGGAATATAATAAGCCATCCATTATTTTCCTTGGTTAAAGCAATCAAAAGGGATTAATAAAAAGTTTCGGAGTCTTTGTTTGCAATTCTCGACATTTACCGGCCAGTTTAGTATCTTAAATTTTACTGTTTGGTACGTTAAACTTTTCAAGTATTTAAGTGGTGTAATTGATGAAACGATCGTCAATAAACCTTTATTTTTTCCATCCAACGAAATATTTACGGGCTATAGCTTAACACTGACAAAATATTCGTTTCTTTCATAAATATTCAAGAAAAAACGCATATACAATTCATCAAATATTACTGAAAATTACTCTTAAGGGAGTTCTAGCATAAATGACGGTTATTTATTACTAAATTCGAAATTTGAAATATACAGGGTAGTCCGAATTATACCCCGATAATTCGAGAGTCAATAGAAAATGTGAAAATAATATGAGTTTTCTTTATACACTCATATCGAAGACTCAACCGTTTCAGAAATACAGGTTTTTGAAGTTACACATTATTTTTTAACTTTTTTTTATATCTCCTGAACTAAATGAAACTTTTTATTAAAATTTGATGAGTACATGTTCCTCAATAGGTATCATGTTTAATTGTAATGTTCCTTTTCCTACTTCAACCAGAAGCGTAACCATGGGGTATGATTCTCTCTTTTTAATGAAAAAAAGTGTACATTTGGTTGCAGAGGAAATAAAAAAAATTACATAGCGGTAGACGCGCTAATTACAAATACAAAACAGATTTCTGTGAAAGCCACTAAACTGTTAAGAACTTTCATGCGGCCTATCCCGACATCCCACTGCTACCACAACCTATTTCAACACGTTGAGGGATATGGTTGGAGGCCGTTATGGGTTTCCAAATTGCTGCTGACTTTCCCTAATATATTTGGACCCTGAGATCGAACTTGGAAATTACAAATTTAATTTATTGTAAACGTTAATTATAATAAAAAGCTGCTCTCAACCATGTTCCCCATCTTGTTAAGACAACAATGGAGAATTATACACTGCTTATTTTAAACGCACCAGTAATAATTTAATTTTATTTTTAACAAAAATACACGCTTACACAGCAGGTTGTGGAGGTTCAGGAATTCTGGAACTTCGAGGTTTTGCCATCGTGATCGCTGGAGAGCAACTAACAACAAAGAGCATTTAGTTACAATTCGTGTTTGACCTTGACTACGACGCTTGTGTAACCGTATACTATGAAATTGTAATATACAGTGTGTCTTCTGACGGATTGTAACAACCATACTTCTCATATTTTCTTCATCTAAAGAGTTGTTGAAGGATATGGCAATAAATTTCTACTTAAAAAAATTACATTTTGAGACAAAATGACAATACCTGAATCCTTTAAATAATTGAGCACATATAAAAAAGGGATACGATAATGATAATTATTGCTACTGTTTCATTCATCGAGAAATAAATTACAACACTTTTAGGTAATCCAAAAGACAAAACTGAAACAAACATAAATTCGGGGATTTACGAAATTAGTTGCAATGACTATAATCAAAAGTATGTTGGACAAACCAGACAATCAACTCAAACTAGGTTCAAGGAGCATATGATTCATTTCAAATATAGTAGAACAGATGTCTAGTGTTGTAAAACATGCGTTTGAGAACAACTATAAAACAGATAGTAGCAATTTAAGACTAATTAGGAATGTAACAAATACTAGACAGCTGGATGCATTTAAAAGCTTGGAAATTATAATGTGTAAAAATAGTATGAATAGTGGCAGAGGGCCATTCCCACAAAGTCTGCTCTATTTGTCAGTGAGTCACGGTTCACCGAACCGCAATAATAGTTTAGCGGTAAATATGATACATTGGTTGCATAATGCTAGTTTTAATCATTCCCAGATAATGCCAACTTGGTTGATGAAACACGTGTCGATTGCAGTACATGGTGCCTTGTGGAAAACCACGTCAGTGTTAGCTTGATATCCAACCCACTTCACGTGAAACAAACTGATAATGTTGAACCCAAGATAACTCGTGCGTTATAAAAAAAACAAAATGGTAGCTATGCCTAGTGTGGTAAACTCTAAAACAGAAAACCACATAAAGAGGTACGGTGCAGTCTGGGGATCTTAGTATCTGCTTTCTCTTCTAATTATTTTATCACGAGCATCACGAACTCTATACAGGGTGAATCAAATTAGATGGGATTTAGAGTTTTCTCTAAAAGTATAGCAGATAGACAAAAACCAATATAGGTATCCAGAGCTCGATTTTTGGATGACCTCTATGTCTCAATTACCACGTGTCGAATCGAAAATCGAGTAACATATTCTTAAGGCACTTTTTGAGTAGTTGAGTAGTTGCTGATCAGAAGAAAATTATGCTTGCCGCAGTTTTCGAGATATAGAGATAACTTGTGTTTTTTTTTAAGTAACACTCTAAATTATTTAATTATTCGATCACAACTTAAATTAGCTTTCCAACGAAATATCACATGTCATATTTATCTCTAGAAAAAGTGGTTAATTTTCGAAAAATTAAATATATTTGTTAGGAGGCCATGGAACACTATTAACAACAACAACACTTGTTATAATATAAAATAATTTTGCCAAAAAATAGGAAAAACTAAACTACAATAAATGTTCGAATTGTCTTGCATTGACATCTATGCATATTTATCTTATTTCTAATATTTATTGAGAAGGCCATGGTAGAATCAAAATAATCGTAAATGTCAAAAACTAATTTGTGAGTTAATTGTGAGTGAGCATTGTTAAAAATGGTTCAATTTATTAATTATGAAAAATATGATATGATTAAGTGTTTTATAGAATGCGGAGAAGATTCAAATTTAGCTTCCGAGCTATATTTTAATAGGTAAGTTATAGACAGCAAAACTTTGTGCCAAAAGTGCCGCCTAAACAATATTTTTAGATATCCAGAAAAGAGACAGCCAGATATAAAAATAATCAAAAGGCTACAACAAAATTTAAAAGAGTTTGGATCATATGTAAAACCTCGAGCAAAAATATATAATAAAGCAGGTAGAAAAGCTGTAGAAAATATTGTTTTAGAAACTGTAAGAGAAAATCCTAATATATCGTCTTGCGAAATAAAGGAAATTTTAGGAATCAAAAACAACTGTCTTGCGTTGCTTAAAGAAAAATAAATTCAAACCCTACAAAATTAGGATTAGTCACCATCTACATCCAAATGACTTTCAAAGCGTCTCAATTTTTGCCAGTGGTTTTTGCGTCAGTGCAATAAAGTGCCAGGATTTGAAGGAACAATTATATGGACAGACGAGGCCTATATAAGCAGTGACGAGGCCTATATAAGCAGTGCCGGAATTTTTAATCGGCATAATAACCACCATGAAAATCTGCACGTAACCGCTACAGTTAATCGTTAAGGACGATTTGTATTTAGTGTATGGTGTGGTTTTATTGGATACCAAATTAATATTAACATTCTACGATAAGAAATAGAGCTCTTTGTAGACAATATGCCTATAAGACAATTTCAAAGATTATATTACCAATAAGATGGCGCCCCAGGTCATACGTCAAATGAAACACGAAATTATTTAAAAGCTCAATTTTGGGAGAATTGGATAGGTATCTACAAATCACTCAGGACTAGTTTATCAATGTCTAGTTAGTTAAGTTATTTAAATTGATAACTAACAATTAATTCAGCTAACTGGATATTATAATAAACAACAAAGTAGTTTAGATATTGTTAAATTTTTTGGAAATAATGGTCCTATTTTGTGGCCAGCTAGATCTCCTGATATAATCATTGCCGACTTTTGGCTTTGGGGTTATTTACAAAATATTATATATAGAGAACATTCTAATAACATTAGCAGAATTGGAAAATAAAACATTAGCTGCGTTTCGGACATTAACTCCTGTCATGATTAGAAATGCAACAAATGCTATAAGAAGAAGGTGTCAAAATGCATAGATGTCAATGGAAGCCAATTCGAACATTTATTGTGGTTTAGTTTTTCTTATTTTTGGCAAAATTATTTTATACTATAAGAAGTGTTGTTGTTGTCGTTAATAGTTTTCCATGGCCTCCTCACAAACATAAACGAGATAACTCGGGTTAGTTGAAAAATGTTGAATGCTAATTAACTAGTATATAGGATGACAAAATTAGTGGGTAATAATTTGGACAATAACAGATACGTAGATCTGTTTTTGTCCAAATTATTACCTACTAATTTTGTCATCATATACATATACCTGTGGACACAGAAAAACTGAAAATTAACAAGTATACTCGGGTTAACGTGTTAAACAGTTAAGACAAGCATACCGACATTAAGAATGGGGAAAATCTACCGTTATAATATACACTGATATACATAACAAACTACATCGCTTGTTAGAGACAACTATTGAGCACTGCGATAATGGAGCCGTATCAAAAATCAATAGTGCACATAATTCCAACAAATACAATATCCCTTGGTAAGCAATGACCGATTAGCAGGAAATTACTTGTGGCGTTTTAAAGACTAGAAATGTACTTTAGATGATATCAGAATATCTCTGCCTAGTCTGCCTTTTGGTGAGTCATGCATGACCATAAATTACGTCCGTTTTATCACAGGAAAAAGATGCATGACTTTCCTACTGCAAGCTTTGAAACTTTAGTTCCTGATTGCAGCGGTGGAACCGGTCATCGCAAATATATAAGACATCGAACAAGTTTTCCTTCAATGACTGGGGTAAATTGTCTTCAGGTTTGTTTGGTATTTATCAGATATGAGACCGGAATAGTGTTAAAGTGACTACTATTCCATGATTTTCTGTTTTTGTATATAATATGTTACGAGTGGACGGGTTACATTATTGGAATGTACATAATTTGGTGAAATTTTTATTTTTCCAAAAACAGTAATAATTTGCTCAAAAACACACGGACCGTCGCAAATAAACTTTCTTCCTGTTTAAATACATCTAGAGTTTTAATATTGCCAGAGGCACATCGAGAGATATACACTCTTAAGAGAAACTTAGCGCCATAACATTGGACGACTCGAAGAATCTAAAAATGCACACAGAACTTTTCTACATCTACTGATTTGTGATGATAATCAATTTTAGATTCTCTTGGGCACTAGTTCGAATATTCACTGCAAAAAAATATCTGATGTGGCCAGCATATAAATTTCTTATACCCATCCTGATCTAAAAAAATCATTTTATTTAATTCTTCACTTACCTCAATTAAATTTTAATAGCGTAGCTACCTAGAAATGTTTCATTACAATTTTTAAATAATTATCAGCGTCATTCGATACTGTCAATAATAATTCATGTCATATATTTTAATAATTGTTTGTTATTGACACTGACATTTTTGTACGTAAATTGGACCTTTCAAATGTCAAACTGGTAAATTTATCCTAACCTCATTTTATGAGGCCAAATGTGTAAAATATTTCAGTTTACATCAGCTTTATTTAAGTACTTGGAAAATATATTTTATCCGCTTGATATAGTAGACATGATTTATAATCTTTCATCAAGAATTAATTTTTTTGTAAAGTCAAATACAAAAAAGTTTGGGTTCCGTGGACCCCCTTTCAGCTGGCCAATTTTACTCATCACCGAATTTGTCATTGTCTTTGACCCTTAGGACAAGTGTACTAAATATAAAAGCTCAAAAACTGCAGCTGTTATCGCGATACTACAGACATGCGAACAGATTTTTTTTCATAAAGTTATGTTTTTTCATTATAATTCGTCGAGATTCGTCCAGAAATGCAATAAAATTTTTTTATTTTTTTTTTCCGAAATTGTACCTCTTTGCTTCTTTCATTCATTATGTCCCTTTTGATGGTACCACATTCACCAAATTTAATGTGCCACCTAAAATGTTGTTGACAATCTTAACTGCCAAATTTGAGAAGTCTCCCATTAGTATTTTTTAAGTTATCGCGGATACACACACACACACACACACCTATCCACACACACGCACCGACAGACATCATTAGAAAAATAGTCAGAATGGATTCAGGAGGGTTCAAAACGTATATATTAATCAAAATCTCGAGGTCGGAAAAAATTACGATTACTATACTTCCGTATATTAGGTATAAGAAAGTAAAAAGAGACAAGAATAAGTCATGTGAATGTAAGTGCTCACCATCAGTTTTTATATACCGATCTATTCAAGATATTATAGAAAATAGCAAAAGAAATAGATTTCGGTGTGAACTCGGGTAAGAATAACATAGGAAGGCAAAGACGTACTTCGCGATGGTGAGAGACTGGGAGGTAGCGATAAATGACGTCAATTCAAGGACTGACGCTAGGTGATGTGTCACCGAGTAAATATGTACATGCATATATGCAATATCTTACCTTGTGGTTATTTTAGCGAGGTCGGTAACATCCATTTGCCAACTTCCTGCCGCTAGTATTGGTGGTTTCATCCACGCTAATCCAGACATATTTGTCATTTAGTTGAGAATAAATTTTTTGTTTAATACTGTCACATCTGTGATAAATAATTTGTTCTTAGCGTCGTATTCGATAGCACCTGAAGTCTGAATATTGCTATACTGCCCACTAACATACTTTTGCAAAAATTGTCTAATTTACTAGCGATAAATGATGTTAATTCCAGGGTTGACGCAGTAATGACAAATCTTGGGAATGATTCTCACTGAAAATACCTAGGCAGGCTTAAAAAAAAGCACTAGAATTCCTTAGATTGGTATAAAGAGAAAAATACCTAGAATTCTCTAAAATTTTAAAAGATTCGCTAAATTCCCTATTTCTCTATTTGAAAAACAAATCTAAATTTAGGGAAAATTTCCCTATATATCATCACTGGGTTGACGCTAGGTGATGTGTCACCGCGTAAATATGTTTATGGATATATGCCACAATATCTTACCTTGTAGTTATTTTGGCGAGTTCGGTAACATCCAAGATAAATATTTATTTCTTATCGTCGTTTCCGATGGCACTTGAATATTGGCTATACAGCCCACTAATACAATTTTGGCAAAAATTGTCTAAATAGTGGATTATCTAGTTTCGTCCACGATATATTACACCCACCAATCATTCCCATTAAATCTAACTTGTTTGCATATCACTATCAGTAATATTACCACTCACAGACTTTTTATGACTCATAGGAAATGTGTCTTTGAATGTTTGTTTCGATGTTATACGAAAGCACTTTTTTAATAATCCACAAGTTCACATTAGGTATTGTGAAGGAATTGAACAAAAATTTTAAAAAAGTAACCTAGAGAGCCTTGAAAGCCAGTGAGCCCAGTAAAGAAACTTTCCGGGTGTGTTGCGTACAATATTTTTCTGCAACGGTTCTTGTTAGTCTCAAAAAAACATTTTAACTTTTAACAAAATTCATAAAATTCAACTGATATGTCAGACGTTTGCTTGCAAAGAAGACTGGATTAATTATTTTTAATTTTTATCAGATAATGTTTTGTCAATCAAAGGTGACATAGGGGAATGGTAAAGACTTTACCGATCACTTATGTCTCTTTACCCGTCTAAACCAGTAAATATGTACTTTCCATTAAAAAAATTGTGGTTGCAGAAAAATTACATTTTCATGATAATTTATATAAGTTGGATATGGAGTTAATCATTATAACTAAAGAGAACAATTATTATTGGAAACAGATAACTAGTACTATATTGCACCATTAACAGTATCAATCGGAATGTTTGTTTTACGTCGAAAAATAAATAATACTTTGCGCAAAACGGTTTAAAAATAAACATTGTGGTGCGTTGTTATTATCCAGATTAATATACTGCCGGCAATTTACACTCCTATCAGATAAGATAACTTTATTTGCAGACAGAATGATCGATATTAAAAAATACATAACCTTATGACTCTCTTATGAGTAATCTGAATTATACAGTTTATTGTTTCATGCGACAACAGTTTTTATGGAATTCTGGGCGTCCACCAAATCTTAATATAAAAATTCAATAACTTTTCAGGTCATATTTTCTCAACATTTCAATGTTAAACAAAAAACGTATTTTTTAGTAGTTTTTTCCTTTCTTTCTTTCCAAAAATCTTCTTTAAATAAAATCAGAAATAAGGGCACACCAATACAATTTTTTAAGGGGTGATTCAATGATCCAAGATAATAATAGAGCAATTTAAACGTTTCCTAATTACTATTTTAAAATCCAGTGATTTTTTTAAAATGATTATTATTGGCACTTTTATACTTAAATGTCTCACAAATAGTTCACAGTAGCAATCAATAATAGTATATATTATTATCTTTGACGGTACAAACATTTTCCAAGAAATATTTTTTTCTTAAAATTAAACCTAGAAACATCGCTTTTACTGTTAATACACAGTGGCGTTCAATGAATAATTAGTTTCGAAAACTTAATGTGAAATACCTAAGGGACAATCGTCAATCTGCCTCCCTCTCAAAACCCTTATTTAATCATTACGAAAGGGTGGGCTAGCTATAAAACTAACTGTTTGGCTGTGCTCGTTGTAAAAATTGTGTACTAGCAAAACTGGGGGGGGAGGGACAAGTTGACTACCCCATTTGCTTAGTTATTAGAACTAAGCAAATAGTTTTTGTCACGTAAAAATACCATAAGGTAGCTTATATGAACTAAAAAAATTATTCCTGCTTAGTTAAACTACCTTATATTTTGGTTGTAAGAACCAAGTAGATATTCCCTAATAAGCGTAATCAACCTATTTCTTGATTATTATAACTAGGTTCCTTAAATATTTTCCATTTTTTGAACCAGCACTTACATATAACTGTAAATATGCAACCAGTATAACCAGTATCGAGGCACAATGTTGCAGGACTCTGCGAGAAACCGGGACACTCCTTTGTGATCTTATAGACAGCTTGGAACTTTCCCCCAGTTTAGTTAACTTAGCAAAATGAAAGCGTGCTGTTATTATCGTGATGGTGTTTGGTTTGGTTCTCGTATAAAACGCTCTTAGCAATGGCGTAATTACTACCGTTTGTGCATTAACTACAAAAAACGGTTCAAAATTACGAAGACTTTACAACAGATGGTTCACATATTCTGTGTACTCCATGCAATCGACGTTACGTATTTCATACACGCCGTGATTGAAAGATATTTTTGGGGTTTGTCAGTGTCTGCCCATCAGAATTTACACCATTAATTTCGGCAGATGGAAACGTTCATTTTGTACAAACATATGTACAGACAAAATCGTTCAAATTTAACAGCCACAAATGCAGAACGAATATTAGTTGTGACGTGACCAGGCATGCTAATGCGATGGCAGAGTTCAGTCATTCTGAATAATAATACATTGTATCAAGCGGCATGCATTTCATTATTCATTTGATACCTTTGCTTTTATTTGTTTACGTCAACCATATGAGGCAGTAATAGCACCAGTCCTGGACTACGGACTACTTTCCTGACCCTGATTATAACCAAGTAACGTTACTAGTAAATAAAATTAAACTTAAAAATATTGATTAACACTGTAACCAAACGAAATTATTTGTGTTATACAGGGTGTTTCCAAAACATGCATTAATACTTACTGGAGTCACAATCCAAAAATAACAGAAAAAGTTCATATAAATATGAATCTGGAAATGCTTCGTTACTGAGATACAGGGTGTTAAAATTTGCAAAAAATATCGTTTTTCCTAAACATTTAAAAACTACTTAGAGATTTCTGTTGAAACTTGTGGTAAGTATCGTATTGCATCGAAAGTAATTTTTTTACTTAAATGAATTTAATTTATATCCATCAGGGGCGTGCTTATGTGTAATTTCAGCAATATTTTTGTACACAAATATGGTACGCTACTGTGTTTTTGTTATATTCATGGCTTTTTTAAAATCGCCCCTTCTATCTAAACAAAAACTGCCACTTGGGTTTCTTAGATTGAATGAACTGTTTTTGAGAACATTGACAAAATGTATATTCATGCGCAGTTTTTACATTAAAATACATATTTTTAAAAAAAATATATTATTTATGTTTATGTTTCACGGATACGCATTTTTCAATTTTCCCAGTAACGGTTTACTAAATCTAAAAGACATAAGAGGCAGTCTATAGATTTTTATTAAAACAGATATTTTAACGAAGCGTTCCTGAACTCACGTTTATAAGAACATTTTCCGTAATTTTAAGATTGTGAATTTACAGCTGAGCGTTGCTGCATGTTTTTTGAATCATCGTGTTAAACAAAGTGTGATAAGTCAAAATTTTTGATTTACACGAGATTTTAGTTACTACTAGCCCCCTATTTTTCCTTGTGCACTACAATAATTAACAAAGGAAAGTGTTTGATTTCTATAAAAATATTTTTTCTCTCTGGGACATATTTTTAGATATTTGTAAAGAAACAACACAAAATTACAAAATTTCCCCCTTTTTTAGATACACCTATTGGTGGAGACGGTAATGTGATTGCAACTGGTTTCACGGGATTCCTACGAACACAAAAACAAATATTGTCATTAAATTATATATTGAGTGATTTTTTTAGTTGGTACAGCACCTTTTCCTTGCTTATTATTAAAGATAGAGTTTTGAAATTTTGCAGGCATACTTAGAGAAATTTTTTGCATCTAATGTACTTTGTTTCTATTTTTCTGCTGTTTGACTTGACATGTGCCTACTACGCATCTTGACGGCAATTTTAATCTGCCACAAAACGATTCTATGGGTAACTCGATTTCTAGTACTTCGTATATCTCATCTCAACATCTGAAGCATTAAAATCGCATTATCTCAAAAACTTTCGTCTCTAACCTAATACTTTTTTACACATTCAAACTCAGAAAAAATCTAGTTTTGAAATCCAAAAGAAAAACTATAGTGTTTCATTTGAAAATCGAAAGTTGACGTCACTTCTGGTTAGACGGGAAACAGCAGAAAAATAAAGACAAAGTGCATTAGATGCCTGCAAAATTTCAAAACTCCATCTTTAATAATAACTGAGGAAAAGATGCTATACCAACTAAAGAAACCATCCGATATACTTATGTTCCTGAAAATGAAATGGAAAAAAAAAACATTGTTAGAAATGATATGCATTAACCAGTCAGAGTAGTGTTAAGTGGACATTTTAGCAAATTTCGTCAAAAATAAGGTATATTGTTAAGGGCGCTAGAATCAACATAGTAATTTGGTGTCAGTAGAGGTTCGGGTCTCGACGTCCCATGACTAACATGGTTACTTATTTTTTGAGAAAACATTTTTTTTTTCAATTGACAAACGTTCATATACTACCCTCAGAACGCATTTTTTTTGAAAAAAATATCCAGTTTTTTTTTTTAATTCTAAAATCATCCAAAACCACGTTATTTCCGGATTTTTTTTGTTGGTCCTTTTGGTGAAAATTTCTTAAATTGGCTTCCTGAGGGCAGTCCTTTGAATATAGTTCTATTACCAACGAAAAATTTTTCTTAATTCATTTATTTGCTTAGCTTGCTTTTCAGTCGTCGAGAGCTTAACGCTCTCAAATGGATAATTTTTCAATTTGGTCAGTTCTCTTAATCAAAGAATTAACTATCGAGGAGCTAAGCAATATTTATGGAAATATTTTAATCCAAGTATTATAGGTTAATTGTTTAGGTTTGAATATTTAGCTCGAGTTCATATTTCTTTTTAAATTTTGCTGTAATACATAAATACATTTTGTCTATAGACTCAAAAGTATTTTTTAGTGTTGACATTTGGATTACGTAACTTAATATGTATTATGAATATTACTTAAATCTTCAATATATGTCAGTATTCGCAACGACACACGCGATATGTTTGTTTTTTGATGTTTAACTTTAGCATGTAGGTAGGTGTCCAATCACATTTTCATTTATTTAAATTTACTTGAGACCTTCTAAACACCACCGGTTAGCTTTGATCCCAGCACAGCAAAGCAGCAACACGGTGTCTGTATAAGTTAATCATTTATATAAAAACATTAAGTTCATTAGCAACGTCGACCTTCTGGTTCACGTTTTATAAATAATTTATATATTACTCGACATCCTCGTAGCTGTTTTCCCAAATTCTGAATGAAAGAACGCTTCAAAAGCTTTTGTAAGTTTAATAAAATTTTATACCGAAAGATATACTGTTATATACATTACACATAATTCATAGTGTTCTTATTTGTGAAGATGTCTACCCAGTTAATGAAGAAATTAATTATTGCTGCCAGAAATAAAGTAATAATTTATAAATTTAATTTAGATTATCCATATAAACAGGGTGGTCAATCTAAGGGCTCGTATACACTTACAATAAAACTGTGTAACGTAATTTCGTCCTGAAACATTAAATATGTACGTAATCTTGTGACTTCGATGCGTAACATTCAGCGTAACATAATGATGTGCAACGCACGTATCAGTTGGCTGCGATCGACATCGACAGTTTGTTTTGTTTTGTTTTCCCATCAAAGAGAATTGCGCGATGAGTTTACGCACTATGTATACACCATTAGAAAAAATTTAATGTGATAGCCTGCTTTGTGTGTGTGTGTATGTGCATAAAGGATCTAATAGCAAAATCATGCTCGCAACAGAAAAAGACTGTGCATCACTGTTGCTTTTTTCTGCGCTACTGTGTTTATGAAGTAACGAGGGCACGCCTCATCGTATCCCTTCCACATGAAAATCGTTTCATATAAAATGCATAATAGGCAATGAATACTGTTCCATTTTATTAATTATGATGAACATTTCGCGACATCTAGTTAGTAGTAGGGCGGCAATACGAGATTTTGTTCATGCAGATACGCTCATTTATTTTATAATTTATAAAATAAATGCTACACTGCACGAAAAATGAGAGTTCTGCCCCTCTTTCTGCATTCAAAAAGATCAAACCTAAAACCAGAAATAAATTAAAGACGAACACACTTATTGGTATTTTATTGAGTTCAGAATGCGTGAAAGAATCACAAAATTGTCTCAAGTTCACCAAATGAAGAAATATTTTCATATGTATAAAATTCCATATTATACAAAAATTTAAACAAAAATGAAGATGATAATATAATTTTTGAAGTCGAACTTGACAGCCAATTGTTATTATTTGAAAAGTTTCTATTCAATATAAAGCCTATTTCAAACTTATTTGCGACACAGAAAATGTCGACACCTTTACAACTGTAAAGGAATTAAAGTTGCCGATGTTTTTTATGTTGCAAATAAGTTTGAATTGAACTTTACTTAATTGTAACTGTTTTATTTCTGTTATTTATTTTTTTATAATAAAGTTTTTGAACGCTAGCGTATTGTTTGAAGTTTCTGGTAATTTCTCCTAAAATCTGGTAATTTTATTGTTACTTTCTGATAATAACACTTTCATAATCTGGCAACACTGCAATAAACAATTTTATGGTCACGTGGTGAACTCTCAAGTTGCTCTTATCTCATTTTCTTTATTATCGTCTCAGCCGTTAGTGTGGTAAGTTAACCTGGCATTTCTCCTTCACTAGAAAATGTATGTTTATGCAACAGAAGAAAAAGTGCAATAATCAAGTGGTATTACGGCAGTATTACTGCTGAAGGAGTAAGTTAACGGGTGATTCATTTTTACATTTGAAAACCACCCTGCCTTGACGATTCAAACTGTATTAAATATCATTTATAAGTTTGAGTCTGTGGGATGTACTACAAATTGCAGAAAATGTAGTCATTTAAATAACGAAAACAAGCCTACACTTTACTTAAGGGAAGATCGGGAAAGGCCGGAAACCAATGTCTGTAGTTTCGCCGAGGTAAATGCACTTTGTTCGAGTAGACAAATCTCGCAAGAAGTTGGTGTACAAGAGGGAAGAGCGTGGAATATTCTGATTAGAAATAAGTACCGCTACAAAAGTATAACTACCTAAGAAATTTTTCCTGAAGACCGTACGAAAAGAATGGATTTTTATGAAACCATGATGAAAAATGCCAATGAAAATGAAAATTTCATCAAGAATATTTTATTCACTGATAAAACATCTTTTTCCATACATGATCGGCATAATACTTCTGTAGTTTGATATTAGTCCAGAAAAATTAACATTTCAGTGTGCCATTACATATTCAATATCCACGAAAAGTAAATGTTTTGGCCGGCATTTTAGGTGATCATGTCTTTGGTCCTATTTTCATTGACGGTAATTTAAATGCGGACAAATATCTAAACATTTTGCAGAATCAGATTACTCCAGTTGTGCAAGCTTTTGACATCAACATGGGGGAGATTTGGTACCAGCAAGATTGCTTTCCTGCTCATAATGCAAGAAGGATGCAACAGTTTTTAGACACCACTTTTCCCGATCGTCTTATAAGTGGAAGAGGCACGATAAAGTAGCCACCAAGATTCCCCGACTTAGCGTCTAACGATATTTTTTATGGGGATATATTGCATATCGCAAATTTATAGACATGAACACGAGCGAGCGTGTGACTTGGATGAGTTACGTGCTAAAATTGTTGCCACCCTACAGAGTGTGATCCCGAATATGCTTGTAAATGTCAGGAACGAATTTTATCACCGATTAGGGTATTACAAGGCGCAACATGGCGATATTTTTTGGCCCCTTATAAAGCAAAATTTTTTAAAAAAATGTTTTTGTTTCGGTTTTAATACGTTTTTTAAATCTCTCATTTTAGAATTCTTTATTTTAATTTTCTTGCAATATCTGTTAATTCATTTACGTAGTTATTTATGGTATAATCTGATGAAGGGCGGGTCATCGCAGCGCATGACCTAAAGATGAATAATTTATTGGCTATCAGACATGCACTGGGAGTGGCCTACAGTAATTATTATCCTATCTACAGATAAAATTTCGACAGGGCGAACACGGTCACCACGCTCATCAATTCGCGACTAAGGATCCCCCTCCGCTACTAATTACGCATACCAATGACCGTATTCGCACCTTCGTGGTTATAGGGGTTTAGGAAAATTTACCACGAGTGGTCAATTCACTATCTTGTTATTCTTATAGTTTTAGATAAGGAGAAGGGCTAGAATTTTCGCAAATACCTAATATCTGTACAATAAACTAAAGAAAACTCTGGAATGATATACGATGAGGCGTGCCCTCGTTACTTGACAAACACAAAGTACAATGAGGCAACATCGATGCATAAGTCTCTTTCTGTCGCATGCATGACTACTATTTTTATCCCTCATGCACACACACAAAGCAGGCTTTCTAATTAACCTTTTTTCAATAGTATATGTGCACCAAATACAAGCTTGTAACATCGTGGCATTTTAATTTATTTTTCAGTATAATAGACTGTGACATTAAGTAGACAGTTTCGTCGTTAAAAAGCACAAAATAATTACATGAGTTAATAACGCTTATAGCTTCTTCTCATATGTATTTGTGCCATCATATTAAGGACTGTTTGCCACCGTCTTCTATACTTTCTGCTTCTTTCACATAGTGAATGGAAATGTAAGCTGAGGCAGCTTTTTTAATATTTTATTGTTATCTATATTTAACCGCCACTACTTGAGGTTTCATGAAATATTAGGAACATAAGAAGTATTACGACGTGATTAAGCGTTGATTGAAGCAAAAGATTTTGTCGCAAATGTATCCGAAGCTTAAGATAAAAACAGTTTTCGATTCAGTGATCGATTGTAGATCTCCACCATTTTAATAGCAACTTCTATATTCAGTTGGATAATATGTTATACTCGCAGAAATGACGAAGTGAAATACTTTATTCTTCTATTCATCAATAAGTTCTAACAGCGTATAATATTACAATGACTTACATCATCACAGGGCACTCTTATAAATATGTTTCTGATGAAACCTACACATTATCAATACATAACATAATAACAGTTGTGGTGTAATACTGTTGGTAACAAATGTTACAAAAATATTGGAAATGTTATTGGTATTAGCAATAAATGTATTTGTAACATGTTTATTCATTTTCTGTTACTATGCGATAAAGTTCAAAAGGCTATATGGAGATTTAATACTTTTTCCTAGAGTCCAAAATATGGTTTCATTAAATCTGTTTGTAAAGGAAAATCATCGTCTGCTACGAATGCATCTGGTACAGATTATGTTCTTCCTGGAAGAGAATATCCAGGGCAAGTTTCGAATGCTTTTGTAGCATTTTATTAAATGCTCATCTGCTAAATCTCCCGTATCAGAATACGTTTTTTACGATATCGACATAATTGTAACTTTAATTAGTGTCAACAATAACAAAAAGAACGATAATAATAAATCCAATTAAAATGATCAACTACAGAACTAGTATTATCTACAAGGCAATGTATTATTTACTATAGCATTCAACTTTGTAAACAGCAAACACCACGGAAGTGCGAACATGGGCATTAGTATTAGAAATTAATTTTTGCTCAAAAATACCCAAATAACATTTCCTCCGTATGAAAGAGTTACATTCCAACCACAATTGATGCGGTACTGCAATTTGGTCTGCGGAATGCAGCGGGTTACTCGACAGACTTGACCTTGATATTTTTGTCTCGTACACGTAGTAAACGCTGACGACCCTTGATTATTTGATCATATACCCTTTGATGAATCGTTACAAAACACCAGTAAAAAATATTGTACAGTTTGTAAGATAAGGTAATTTTTTTCTAAATTTCAGTTAAAAAAATAGTGCCGTCTGAAGGAAATGTCAAATTTGCAAAATAAAGCATTTGTGTGCTAATAAAAACAAAGAAGCGGCTGCCATCATTTATCAAGCTAAGGACAGCGATTTAATTAGAAAATTGGACGTTTTTTTTCAGAAAATTTAAAAAAATATTTTCATATTTACTAGTTTCTCGTCTATAAAGTAGTGACGGGGTAAAAAAAATCAAATTCATGATTATAATGAAGATGGATGTATTAAGGCCCGAAAATAGCAAATTTGTCCGAATCGGCATGCCTTTGGCGAGTTTGTGGTTCTGTGAGTGACAGGTTTTTCTCGAACACGGCTCATCGTGGAAATCTAAAAACTTTATATATAAATTTCTAGAAGTTCATCATAGAACCTTATCAAATATTAGTGAAATTGATGCCCTAAAAATAAATTTACGTCGAACGAGTTTTTTACTTAACAAGACCGAAAAGTGATTCTTTACTGGGCGAGCTGGTATGGCAGTGAAAGCCGACGAGCCCAGTAAAGACACTTTCTGGGTGTGTATAATATTTTTTTCTGCAACCGTTTTTGCTACTTTCAAAACACTTTCTAAATTGAAATATTTTGTAATCAAAATTCATAAAATTTAACTGACAGACGTTAAACGCTATCGTCTAGTGCTTAATTAGGTACCTTCACTATTATTGTCAACCAAATGTGACATAAGGGATCGGAAAAGACTTTTTCATTATACCTCTCTGAAAACAACATGTTTACATGCCTATTTAGTGCACGGCAAATGGGATTTTCCCGTGAGCTCGCACAGGAAACATTTTCCCGCGCGCTAACTTTCAGCGCCACAATAGCAATTAATTTAGTTAGGAAATAAGCATAATATTCAACAAAATAAAATAAATTCAATTAATATCACACTGTGTGATGCAATCTGCATTAATAAATTGTAAAATTTTAGCCTAAATATTATAATTATCAAGTCAATATTTGTTTTTTCTTATAACATTATCTGTCATAATTATTAATATTGTTGGCATTGTTTTTGACGTTTATTTGCAATTTTCATTCTAAATGTATTAGACAGAATTTACTTCTATTTTTGTGTTGTTGTTTTCAGAGAGGTATAATGAAAAATATCGTTCATTACATGTCCATAAATGCTTTTCCCGTGCTTGCATGACTTCCCGGAATTTGTCGCGCACACGGGAAAATCCTATTTTCGGAACTCCTAATGAAATATACTATTCTAGTTCCTGTCACTTTACCGGGTTAGATTAGTAAAGATGTATTTTCCACTCAAATAATTTACCAAAAATAGTTAACATTCAACTTTCTAGACGATTTCAGAAAAATCGTATTTTTAATAAAAACTGTTTATTTCCTTAACTTCAAATTGGATATACTGATGAGAAAGTACTAGGTGCACCTAGCTGTCAGATTTAAGAGGATTAAAATGAACATTAATTGAGTGTCTGTCATCGATTTTAGAATAGCTATCTGTTTTCCACCGTAGCGTGGGTATGGGCGTATATAATAACACAGTCTGGAAAATGTTTTCATACATGTATTCATTTAGATCGACATCATCCTCCAATAAAGTATTTTGAATTCTGGCCAACTGTAAATCGAAATATTTATTAATTATTACTATATAATTTTTGTGAGAGGGCTCTCAAACTTGTAGTATCTTAAAGATATGTAATAATATATTACATACCGAGGTGGAAAGTGTTTCATTCCTGTCGAGAAGATTAGGTAGTTTACCGAGACTAGAAACGTCGAGGTTAACTTTATCTCGAGACAGTAATGAAATTTTCCATCGAGGTTTGTATATTATTTTGTTTACTACCAGAATTTAAAAAAAATCTGTTTTTTTTTTTGGATAAAAAATAAATAAAAAATGCATCACAACAAAATAATATTTAGGTTGTCAAATAAGTACGCTATCTGACATTTATCTTGAGTGAAGGTGTCACAGAAATGTCAAAAATATCAGAAAAATTCACAAGTCGGCATATTTTTGAAGTTAGGCGACGGTTGCTAGGGAGAAAAACAAAGAAATGAAGGTTGGAAATGAGGGTGGAAAATGAGAGCAGGAAGTAGAGGAATGTAATGTGACCCTTTCAAACCTTCAATAAAGTCAATAATTTCAACATTACATGGTTGTAATAAAAAAATATTTTTTATATACTTATTAGTGTGTCAAAAGTTCTTCAACATTTAATGATGTTGACTCAATCCCAATAAAATTTTAGAAAAAATGGCATATAATAAGAATTTGCAATCGACGAACATAAAAATTGTACCATTCAATTATTGGAGAAATTATTAATTACTAAAGTTTTAGAACTGAGAGGGTAACTTGAATGATTTTCTTCCAGTCATAGGAGAGAAAAGCTAAACTAACCATTGGCTTTCACTCGTTTTGAACCACGTTACTCTACATCACATAAGGTAGTTATAATTTTGAAGAGCGATTGGTTTAAATTTTCACATCCCGACGTGGCCACAGCCACGGTGGCGGTCAAACCCAACACACCCAAACAAATGTATTAAGTCACACTAAGAGCAAGTAGATGTTATCTCTGCGGCCTGAGTGTAGGAACTGCGGTGATCTGATCCGCCGTGGCTGCTAAAGCAGCATGTCGAGGTTGTCCCCGTGTAGTTAACGATCATAATAGTGAATAATATAGAATTATTGTTAAAAAAAGTTAAAGAGTATCCCATTATTTACGGTTTAAGTCACCCGGATTACAAATATATAAAAACCAAAACCAGTAAATAAACAAAAACAAATAATAAAGAAAATAGTAAACCAGTAGTTTTGAAAAATATTACGTTCTTTACGTAAACAAAATGTATAAATAGCAATAACTTGATACCTCAACTGACCGCTTCCCCCACACCGACGCGGCCACGGCCACGGTTGCGGTAGCGATCAAACGCAACAAACACAAACAAATAAATGTATCATATCACATTAAGCGCGGACAAACTGTCCGCGCTTAGTGTCATTTGATACATTTAATTGTGTGTGTGTATTATTGCGTTTGACCGCTACCGCCACCGTGGCTGTGGTCGCGCCGGTATGTGAAAACTTTAAATTGTTACTACGTCTGCTCCAAATAGTAGTAAAACTTTTAGCATTAGGTTTTGTGAATTTACTACTGACCTATATTTACTTTTGGAAGAAATAGTTTAGTAGTAAACACGCTTTTAGGGTTTAGTGCAAATAAAATCCACCAGTGGTTTATAAAACGTATAAAGAAAGAACTATTGAAAATAATCTTTTTAATAGTTTTTAAGACTATTATTCTCATTTATTTTAAATTTAACATTGAACATAGTAATTTTAAGTACCGTGAAACGTATCTATAACTAAAAATGAGTAAATGAAAGTAGGGTGTGGCGCTACACCTCACAAAAACTATCTGTGTACTAATTGATTATTGCTGCCAATAAAACAGCCAATGAAATATTGCGCGTTATTCTATTTAGATTCAAGGAGTATATATGTCATCTCAGAGACCGATTACTGGATTCCAAACACGCGTGATATAATATTATAAAATTGAACTGTATTTTTTGACAGTGTATTTACACATCAATTAAATTAATTAATTATCTTTTGCATGTAAAATCGGCATAGATGAACGGTTGTCAATCGCCGAGTTATACTGGCACCGAGACTGGTACCGATGTATGTAGTGTCGAGGGGCGAATATCGCTTGCGTACTTACGCGACTTCCTGTTTATTGACCTTTTATTTAATTTACATCCTTGCTTTATGTAGTTTGTAATATGTTCAGTTCGAAAACACCCCAGCTAGCAATATGTTGTATGTATGGCGAGTATGAAGACATTTTTTATTTATCCGATATTTTCTGTTTAGTGTAGTGCGTTAGTGAACGTAAACAATGGCGAGGATGTCCGCATCTTCAGAAAGAGTGTTGTTTTATATATAGTGTGGGGCATTAGACTGTCAGTTACGTAACTCCAGTCTACTCATTAGCAAATCCATCATGACGAAACATGTGTCGTCGAAAAAACACCAAACGTTCATTGGATTTCACCAGCTGGAGATGACGCCGCGGATAAGGTGCACTGATGATGATTAGATGATGGACAAGAGAAGAAATAGAGTTATTGAATAATATCGGGCGCCACTCGTTGTTTAAAACTAGAACATTTTGAATGCGTAATAAAATAATTTGATTGAGGCTGTGATGCTCGCAAACTGAAAAAAAGTTGTTCGGGATGCTTGGTCTGAATGGCAGAATGTATGGGAGAACGCTAGAGTGGCTAGAGCTTTGAAAAATTAGAAACTGCAATGATATCGGAGAAGACTGACCCGACTGTGTGAGCGGCGTCTTGGGCGCGTAAACCGGACGGTAATGAGCTGAAACTGAAACACTCAGAAAATAAGGGTGAACAATAATAAAATAAAAGAAGATACCACTATAAAAGACAAGACAAACAAAGGTGGTGAAATAGGAAGAAGCTGTTATGTAAAATACTGTTTACTGTACTGTCTGCTCCTGTTTTGTAGTTCGTCCTGTTATTTTACGTCATGATATCCAAATTCCTCAAGTCTATATGACCGAATCGGTGATATATTTCCTATGCTTTTATTACTGCTTTGGTAGTTGAAGACTGCCGTAGAAACATTTGTAATACTGAATCGAACTACTTCGTGAAATTATATGTTAATTTTAATGTTATCATATCAAACTTTTTTAAGACTAGCTATATCAGTTATTATCACCTGAATTTAATTCTCGTGGCGACAGTGCTAATAATTTTCTCTGAGGTTTGGTTTCCGAAACATGTAACTTAAAAATGATTTATTTAATTTAAAACATTAACATTTAATAGTGAAATAAATACGCTCTGGGTAGAGATATGTATAACTTGCAACTCGACAGTTACTGTATTCGGTTACATTGGCTGCTTGTGTTTTAGCGCAAAACTATTCGGATGATGTCAGAAGACTAAAATTGATTGTTACCCCTTTATTAAGCTCTGAAAAATGTGAAAAAAATATAATGAGCTTAGAAAAGCAAATAAAAAATTGTGGAAAATTACATGCAGAATTTTTGTGTATATAATTTTATATCTTTAATTATTGAACCCACCTTTCAAATAATTATTTTTATGATCTGGGATACCTACATACTACACAATTCCATACATTATATACTCATTTTCTATAAACCATAAACAATACTATTCAGTTTATTTGAACTAAAATTGTTATATATGTATATGCCAATCTCAAAATGACGATATATAAATGTTTAACAACTAGTTGAATATACGATAATTTAATAGATGATTTTCCATATTATTGCTGACATATTTCTAAGTACGTGCTTACCATCTTACAATCTAATCGTCATGATGCGTGACTCACCTGAAAAGAAAAACTATTATTAGTATTAGTCAGTAGAACGGTATGAAATTGAAACATAAAAATTAATGAAATAGATTGTGCTTAAATTTTTTAAAAATTCTATGTAATTAAAATTCTATGTAAAAAAATAATTAGGGAATTTTTTAAAAGTTCAATGGGAAAAATTAATAAATATATTTTAAATGAAAACATTTGTTGGGGTCGTTGTATTTACAACACATTAATGCCCCTTATCTATCCTCTATCTATTTATCCTGTCTTACTCCTTTATACACAGGGTGTTCCAAAATTATACGGCCAAACTCTTAATAGAGCGACGCAAAACAAAATGATTCTTTATAAATATTTGGCCAATTGCATATTAATGAAGTTATAATAATCTTCCAAAGATGATGCGAAATTTTTTTTGTTTGTTCTGTAATTCAGAATTCAAAAATACATTAAAATTTGGATACTATTCGCACTTTTTGTTTGGCTTTTAAAGAAAGTACCCAGGGGCGACGCGCGTGGGGCTATGATTAGGTATTTCCTCACACTTTCTTTGGGTATTAAGACATTGTCCTATAAATTTTTCAAAATATTTGTTAATTATATCTGTGCGCCAAAAGAATTAGTTACAGATTGTTTTTTTTGTGTTTTTGCCTATGCAAAAAATGGCTCAAAATCAAAAAAATGTTAAGAACAAATTATTAAATATAAAATTGTTAGGTTAGAAACGTTGACGTTTCTGAATACAATCTGATTCTGTTTTCAAAATTAATAAAAAATTGTCTGATGATGTGAAGTAATTAATTTGTTCACGAAACCGGTCACATTAATAAAGGAATTTTATGAGAATTTTTCTGTTTCCTTTATCATCAATAATAAAAAATTGTTTTGGATATATTTGATTTTTTGTATCAATGTCAAACATGACATTCTGATTTCTCAAAAAAAAACTGCAGCTATAGATACGTGTTTCAGAGTTATTGTTCCTCATCGACCTTTCCAACTTTAAGTTGGTTCGTGTTCCGGATCTATCCCATCCTAAATCCAATTCCTTAGCTATGATACGCCGATAAGGAGCAATAACACTGTAGCTGCATAGTTGTTTTCTTTTTTTTTTTTTTTGAAATATGGCACTAAAGTTTCATTATTTTGTTTTTAAATCCCAGTAACTCATCTTTGTTTTGTTTGTATGTGCCAGGTGGAAACGGGCAGTGCACAAACAGGTCTAAATGTCGACTGTGCTCATCGAGGCCCCAAATATGGCACATGGGGACATGAAGGCACTAATTGAGTACTGTGTACTGTACTTTCCAGCCTTATGTTACTTCTTCCTGATCTATCCCATTCTAGATCAAATTTCTTAGCTACGTTACGCCAATGGGGAGCAATAACTCCGTACGTGGCTGCATACGAGTAGTATTTTTGTGAGGATATGACACTAAGCTTTGTTTATTTTTTTTTTATCCCCAATAATTCTATCATTGTTTTATTCTGATTTCTGTTTATATATTTCCATTGACACGTGCGACATGTTGTTCTAACTTACTTCATCTCTAAGGATTGTTAATCAGATACTAGAAAAATCTACAGAATTAGACAAACAGTTAATATCACCGTTTAATAAAATAATAACGGATTCAAGATTCGTTCTTGTTTTATACTTCCTTTTTCCGGGCAAAATCCCATTTAATAATACGGTTCTGGCATATTGTTTATGTACCTACTCAATATGGTCCCCCTACGTTAAATATTACACAAATAATATGCTGTTTAAGCTTCTCATTCAAATAAATTTTTGACATTTATGTACACGTGAAATTTTATTTAATTAAAGTAAGGCGTAGATTTAATTAATTAACAATCAATCTAGATTAGTTAACAATGTTCATTAATCTAACGAAACCATTTAGAAGTACAAATTTTAAACGAAACACTAATACTTGAATATTGGCAATAAAAGGTTTAAACTTGTGGTTGATGATAAATTGTACAAGGAAGTCCAAAATGCACTGACGGTTTTAGGTATGGATAAGCTTTTTATTTATGCCCAGATTTTGAATTTGTTTGAGGAATCTAATCAAGTTAACACGGAAGTTTGTTTGACATTAAATTTCATTAGTTGTTATGAACAATTACGCAGGTCAGCAGCGTGTGTTTTGTGTTACGCAAAATTTTCGTAAAAATTCGGTTGTTGCGTCTCAACGTTCGTTCCGTAGTCAATATCATCGTCGTCATGAACCATCCAGCTATTTTGACACGGTATCAGAAGTGGTTTACCAAAGATAATATTGTGAAAAAAATCCATTAAAAGTCACGTAAGTGTGGACTGCTGCAGTGGCAGTTGGTGAAGTTTTAGTATTGGGGCATGTGACCCAAGCAATAATTTAAGGCATAATTACCAACACTAAATAAAGAATTTTTGCAGAAAAAAAATTGCTATTGAAATTTGCGAAAAAAAGTTGCAAACGTTATAACATTAAATTAGTTAAATCAAATTTTAGTGAATAAGACAAAAAACTAATAGCAAAATACATTTATTCAAAATAGCAATATGTATGATTTTTATCTCTGTGCGGAGAAGCAGAGTAGTTAACTAGACATATCAAAGATCTATATAGCAATTGCCAATTCAAATCATCCGAAATATCAACCCAACTTAATTAGTTCGTTATTGTGGGCCACCATTTTTTTTTAAGTTTGAAATATACAACAACTCTCTGTAACTAATAAGCAACTGGCTACCTTCAAAATATGGAAAACAGGTAGCCATCCAAGCAGTCAATGCTAATGAACCACACATAAATGTACAGCACTTCAAATGAAGCTAGTCTAAATGTACCGGGCGGACCTGCAAGCTTACACTTCCAGTCGACAATAATAATTTATTGCTCACTCGCGAGACTCAGAGTTTGATTACAAAGTAATCGTGATGCCTAGGTATCTAGGGTTCGAAGAAAACGTTTTGCTGTTTTGTTAAATTTACAAGCCTTAGCCTAATACATGACTATATTGAAACAATCTTACTTGTAGCTCTTGGCCCAAGAGCATGGTCGGGGGCTTTTCCCTTATCACACCAGCTCGACTACTTCATAATTTCTTAACTCACTAACGTAGTTCCAGGCAAATTCAAGGTAACGCACATAGCTACCTACTTCACCTTCACCATGTCTCCCACTCGTCTCCAGCCTTGACGCCAGCCGGGCTCGTTCTGCCATCTTCCCGCTAAAAACTCACCGAATTTATCCTTTCGCCGCGCGTGCGTGATGAAACTTCTTAGTAAACAATTTTTCGCGCAGTAGCGGCGCACTACATGGGTAGTAGTACAATAGGGTTTAATGAAATTATTTTAATCGAATTTGGAAGTTAATGTATACCTTAAACCATTCCGTCTAATTTATAAGGAATATGGTCCAAATTATTTATCCATTGTGTGCCACCCAGATTATTTTTAAACAATTTGTAAAATATTTGCGAAACATTTTTTTTCAGAATCATGTTGAAAGTATATCAACAGGTTTTAAATTTGATAAAAAAATATTGACTTTTTATGAAGTTACACCTTTTAGAAATTTGCACAGTGAAAAATTAATCTAAAATAAAATTTTAAAACGGTGTAACTTTATAACAAAGCAACATTCTTTGATGAAATTTGAAATATGGCGTCACCTGATTCTTAAAAAAAAATGTTTTGCTAATATTTTACAAATTGTTTAAAAAATAACCTGGGGAGAACACAATGTTTGCAACTTTTTCTCGCAAATATCAATCGCAATTTTTTCCCTGCAAAACTTCTTCATATAAGTTTTGATAGTTATGCCTCAAAGTATTGTTTGGGTCTCACGTTCCAATACTGAGATATGACAACCTAAATTTCACTAACCGCAACTACTGGTCTGCCGAAAATATTGAGAATGTAAGAGTTTCTTTTACGAGGAGTCCATAACGCCCAGTTGGAAAACATGCAGGGGCCTTAAATTTAAAGAAAACCAGTGTTAAGAGAATACTTAGCCGTCTTAAATTCCACCCCTATAAATTGGCACTTGTTCAAGAACGCATAGATAAACAAAATCGACTTAACTTTTGTAGACAATTATTAAATCTTAAGGTGAATACAAATTCGAAGACTGTCTGTTTATAAGCGACGAGGCCCTTTTTCATCTTTGTTAATAAACAAAATTTTAGATACTGTAACAAAAAACCCACGTCAACTTCACGAATGACCACAAGTAACGGTTTGGTCTGCGATATCAGCCACAGAAATTATTGACCTATATTTCTTGAAGAGAACGGGCGGGCATACCATAGTAGTAACAATACAAAGATCGATACTTTTTCTGGCCAAGTTATGAACAACTATAAGGTAATTATTGGTTTTAGCAGGATGGGACAACGAACCACATGGAGAGAATCAGCTGCGTGATATGTTTATTGTCTGATTAGTTTCTCGAAACAAGGAACTAATCTGGCCAGTCCGGTTGCCTGACTTAGCAGTGTCCGACTTCTTTAAGATTCCTACACTGTACTGAGCCATGACCGTAAACGAACGTATCCAGCCCGTTGTCAGAGAAGATTCGGTTACCGTCGCTCATTAGATTATCTGGAGATTTTTAAAAAGTCGTGTATACAATATTAGACACCGGTCTCAAACAAAACATTGCAAACGAAATTGAAGTAATTACACTGAAGATGCTGGGCAGAGTGATGGATCATTGTGTGCGACGCGCGACGGTTAGAAGAATGTGTAGCAAAAAAAGGTGGCAACCTACGAAATTCAATTTTTAAGTAAAAACTTTCCGAGTTATATAGATTAAGCTTCTACTGAAGAGAAATAATTTCAGAATAAATAATACAGAAAATAAAACTGCTGCCAATTACAGTATTATTGGTCATGGAGGAAGCTAAAAAAAAACGAATTTCGCGAATCTTAAATCTTATAGAAAGGACTTTTAAATATATACAAAGGATACATAATTAACAATATTTTTATTTTTTTTTTTTTCGGTTTCCCGATGCCGGTCAGTCCTCCCGTAGCCTCCGACGCCTCACGGGAGTCCCACCGGCGCATCAAGTACAGCCACTCCCCACATCCCGCAGGGTTAGTGACTGTAGATACCAGAATCATGTGCCCTAAGCATTATTATTATTATTACCATTATTATTATAATTATTATTACCTATACATTTTTTTTTATTTCGTGGTGTTTTTTAAAGAGGTGAGGACGAGCCCCTCCAAAAAACTTGCGGGCGCTCAATCTGATGTTACGCAACTCATGGCAAAGCCTTTTTCTGCTTTTGTTAACATCTGGTTAGGCATTTTTAGAAATTCACGTCATTATTGGAATATTAGGTAATATGACGCCCGACACTGACAGATTAAAAAAGTACCACTGACGAGCCACTGAATGTAATCACAAGTGCAAAGGGAAAATAAATAGTTAACATTTTTCGGTCGCTATAATACATGTGAATGTGACATTTGCAACAGAGTATAACCTCACCAAGTTTTTTCTTACGACAAAAGTCATTTTGTGGTATTTGACAAAACTTTTTCTCCAAACTCATAATCCTTTCAAGCCTAAATGAAGTGATTTTGTACATAGGTAAGTTTGATTAAATAATTTTGATCCCAAAAATATGAGATTGCTGTATGGGACCGTTATTCTGGGACATTCTTTATATTGTTAAATACGTATAATAATGCATTAGAATTATACCACATTGTGTTGGTGTGTATTTATTATTATATTTTTTATGAAGTAAACGTTACATTTCAAAGTTATTTAAACTGAATATGAAATTAGATCTTAACAGCGAATTTGGAACCTACATAAAAAAATAGACAATCACTAAATTATTCAGTCAGTTGCTTGTGTCTATATTTTCCCGGAAAGATGCAGGCGAAGGCGGTAGATGTTTCCGTAAAATAATTAATACTCTCCAACAGGGGATAAAATTCCATTTGTCATTTAAATAGACTGCATTAATTAGATAACTTTTCAAAAACGACATTTACGGTTGTCTGCGTTCTGCTTTGATGACATCCTAAATTAATAATGTATTAAATAGCTTAGTACTAATTTAATTTCGTCCATAACTAATCTGTATCTACATTTTATAAAATAACGGTACATATTTCATACTAATGATGATATTACTGTTTATTTTTCATCAGTTAAACTAAATTAAAACATGACACAAAAGTGTGAATAATTTTAGGAGCAAATACGGAAACAATTTATTTTTAATTTCATATTTTATAATTGAATTTGAAATATTGTGACGCTTTGCGCTATGAAGTAAGAAACTAAAATATCTATTTGGTTTAATGGTGCTTTTTTCTTCATAGATCATTGGCCATCAATTTCCCTAGCGCAACCCCAGGGTTCCGTTCAAAAATAATTAGTTAAATTCCATGACTTCCAAGGTTTTCCACGACTAAAATATGAATTTCCATGTTTAAAAGGTTTAATAAGACAAAGTATATATTTTTTTTATAATTGAGAGGGATAAAATTAAAATGTTATAGATTGTAGCTGACACAGATTATTAGGGCAATTCACATTTTGGTAACAAAAGAATTTTTCTTATTTTTTAGAAAATGCTTAAAAATGCACTATAGCGAACGGAAAATATCGCACGATCTTTGGTCACTAAGTTTTCTCCAAATTTGCTACTAGATAAAACCACAAATATAATGAGAAAATAAACTGTGCGAAAATTTTTGGCCGTGGCAGTACCTAGTTCAAATTATTTTACAATCAGAATGCTATTAAAAATAGATAACGAAACAAACCATATACAATAAATATTACCATGTACAGGGTTATTCATTGTAAATTATCCAGCCCTTATCATCGTTATTATTGCCTATAGAAAAAAAGTTTTAAATAAAAGTTGTGTGGTTATGACTGAATTTTCTTAAAATGTACAGTACAGTAGCGTGCAGATTTCAGGGGATACAAAAAAAAAATATTTTTTTAATGGGATACCCTGAATATTATTGAATTTTTGGAATGATCCTTTGTTCCTGATTTCAAAAATATACCATATGTTACCCCTACCATATACCGTTCTTGAATTATTAAACGTCGAATATCTTAGTTAAACTAGTTACTGTAAATATGGATAAGTGACATTTCTTTAATGAAATAATCAAAACGGTTTGCAGTGATGAAGAAGAAGTCCATATATTTACTTGTTATATACAAAATAACAAAAATAAACGTGCAGCAAAAAAAAACATACAGGGTTTTGTATCCAAATCGTCTTACACCATCAGAAAATACGTTCAAAAATATTTACCGAAAGGTGAATAATAAATACCTCCAGTTTTAGTAGAAAAAAGCGTGTAGTTCAAGCAAACCAGGAAGAACAGCTAGATATATTGCTTCATTTCGAAGGTAAACCATCCATATTAATTCGCGAATAGACTTTTTTGAAACATTGTATTATTTTTTAGAAAATTCTGAATGTAGTATAAATAATGCAGTCGATCAATTAGGTAAAAGTTATTCCAAAATTCAACGTACGTTAAAAAATAACAGCTACAGACCATATAAAATGTTACCTGTACAAGTTTTAACAGAGGCTCATAAAAGGAAAAGGTTGGACTTTTGCCGCCAGATGATTCAAAAGTTGGATGAAGACCCGATTTTTTTACTAAAATATTATGGACTGATGAATCATCCTTTTCTATGGCAGGAGTATCTAACAGGAAAAATCGAAGGTCGTGGGAAAATAAGCACAACAGAAAAAGATTGGTAAAACAAATAAAAACATCAGGATGAAAAACTGTTAGCGTTTGGTGTGGAATTTTCAGAAAAAAAATTATTGGGCCTATATTTTATGATTATACTTTAACTGGAGTTACCTATCTGGAAATAATTATCCCAGAAGCAGAAAATATTCTTTTGCAGAATTTTCAGGAAGCCGAACTTGATGATACGATTTGGATGCAAGATGGGGCAACTCCGCATAGTGTACTACCCGTTCAAGATCATTTGAATAATGTATTCCCAATATGGATAGGGAATAAAGGACCTATTAAATGGCCACCTAACAGTCCGGATTTGACCCCTGTGGATTCATTTTTTGGGGATTTCTAAAAGACATTGTCAATAATAATAATAATAATAATAAAGTGGACGGTAGATGAGCTGCGTCAATTAGACAGAGATACCCGCAAGATGATGAATATTCACAGATGTATTCATCCTAGATCGTCCGTTCCTCGTGTGTACCTCCCACGTCAACGGGGGGGCCGAGGACTCTTGAGCCTGGAGTTTACGCATGGCAGAGTTGTACTGAGTATGGCATGTAACATACTCAGGAGCTCAGATCCCCTCTTGCGGTTCGTAAAACTGTAGGAGTGGGAGCAGGATTGTTCAAGGCAGCAAAAAGAGCCGCAGATGAACTCGGTCTTGCATTTGACATCAGGTGAGGAGGCCAGCGAGGTGCTGATGTTGAGTCAGTCACCGACCTTCAACCAAATCGTCTGAAAGCCCGAATTAGAGCTGCCGAACAGGAAAATCTGTTTCGGCAGCACGTCGATAAACCTCAGCATGGTGTCTTCTATAAGAACATAGAAACGCTGGGTTTATCGACCAGGGCTGACATTCGCCTTTCTAAGGTCAGCCGGGCTTAAGTCAGAGACCGAGGGATTCATTATGGCCTGTCAAGATGGTGTTATCAACACCTTGGTCTACCGTAGCCGCGTGTGGCGTGTAGAGGTTCCTGATATCAACTGCAGGACCTGCCATCAGGCGCCGGAATCGCTCATGCACTTATTATCTGCATGCCCCGTATACGCGATTTCGGCCTACATCCACCGACATAACGCGGCTTTACGAGTGCTATACTACCATCTAAGGCACTCGTACTGGGTAGACCAGACACCAGTGCAGCCTTACGTCCCCGGAGTCCGTTGTCGAGAACGAGAAATGCCGGATTTACTGGAACTACTCGTTCCCGACTGTCAGGCTAATCCAAGCCAACAAGCCTGACATAGTCCTCCTCGACCATCAACTCAAGGTGATGTATGTCATCGAGTTCTTGGCACTTGCGGAGAAAAACATCACCTTGAAGGAGGAGGAGAAACGAACCAAATATCGCGATCTCCGGTACGAGCTCCAAGTGCTGTACCCAGGCTACTTGGTCGAAATGGTCGTCCTAATAATCGGTGTACTCGGAGGGATAAAGCCTACGCTGCTCTCAGAACTGAAGATCATACCGGCCTGCCAAAAATCAGCCGAGTGGCTGGCAGGCCAAATGCAGAAGGCGGTCATTCTTGGTTCTCTCCGTCTGCTTAGGGCACATGATTCTGGTATCTACAGTCACTAACCCTGCGGGATGTGGGGAGTGGCTGTAGTTGATGCGCCGGCGCGACTCCCGTGAGGCGTCGTAGGCCACGGGAGGACTGACCAGCATCGGGAAACCGAAAAAAAGAAATAATAATAATATGAATTTCAAAAAGGGATGGCGATAATGAACAATTTTGTAATTGTCGAATACTGTGCAGTTAGATATAAAGATAATTATTATACAACAAGGATATTAGTGCTATATACCTCAAAAAACAACTATGCAGCTACGAAGCATATTAAGGTAAGCGACGGCATGCATCTAATCTGGCAAGAACGGATTATACATTCCGATCAATCTTTTTAAATTAAAAATACATAGTTAATAGATTTGAACTTTAGCCCTTTGCCTAATGAATAATGAGTTATGTCTGTTACATAACAGATATATTATTAATTCAAATTAAATGTTTGAAACAAAGAACCAATAATGAGTGATCAAAATAAAAATTGTATATCGAAATTAATTTCCCATCTGTTGTATCTGCATTTTGTTTATATATGTATATTAGTATTATCAATGTTTTGTTTTAATATAGCAATGTGATAAAGATTATTAATTATTATATTGAGATTATTCATTATCAGCTAGATTAAATTTTTTCTTCCTATTATCAATTGTTGGTGGCGCCTGCACCTCCCTAAATATCTAAATATTATTAACGCCCAATCGTGCTAAATACATCGCATCAACATTATGTATCTCTAAAGCCGAGAACAACAACGGCACAGTGATCCTATAATGCAAGTCATTGCCTTTGCAGACATTGTGAACTTTGATAACTTGTAGACATTCCAAACGTTAAATGCCTTAATGGGACAAATAAAAGACATCGACTATCAAGAATTCCTCAAACTGTGTTCTTAATTGCGTATTATTAGTTAAATGAAATTGTATTGTACAAATTAATCGCAATCGGTTGACATACAAATATTTAATAGATTCAATCAACACAACAAATGGAAAATAATTTTAATATATTTATTCATACAGAAAAAGTTATCAAACAGCTTTAGGCGTACCAACATATTTCGTTGCTCTACAGAAAACAGTCAAAATTAGTCAACACAGTAAATGCATTAGCATCTGTTGCCGGTAGTAATAATAACTATTTTTAAATGACCAAATGTATAAAGCTTAGTTGAAATATTACGCGAAGGCATGTATAAAGGGATGTAATTCCATATTACGTAATTTTCCATTTAAACAAGTCAATTAAAAGACTCACTGTCAATATTCTCAGATCTATTTCAACATTGGAGCTCATGTTTTGCAAGTTCTCTTATACTTCATATTACTTAATTGTTTATTAAAACTGTGGTTTTAGAAAAGTTGGATTGAATTCTTTCAATATTTGATATCAACTGAAAACTTGTGTTGTCTCTTTAGATGAACAGGATACGCCTACAAATATTTACTTATGTATGATACTAGCAAAACTCATTCTGACAAAAAAACAAGATTCGAGGCATTACTTCCATAGTGCTGATGTATGTCTTGTACTCGGTGTATCGCCCATACAGTAAAATAACACTATAAATAGAATTTAACAATCTTTGGAAGATTTACGGCAACGTACCTCGTACGAATATCAATTACCTCAGAAATGTTGCAGAATGACCAATATTTTAAATAAAGGTTTTACTATTTTTTTGAAATAAAATCGAATTGTTCGGGTGTTTTCTCTAAAGTTGGGTCAAAATGGCATAAATCCGGCTGGATTGTTTTCGATGGGTCACCCTGTATAGTCACTTTCAAGCCAGCTACATATAATAAAATGTATATTTCAATATCGTGTCTCAGATATCGCTAAAGTTCTTTCCTGTGATACAGAGACGGCATTCGTAAAATCAGCCAATTTATTAACTTTATAGAGGTGTAAAATATTTGGAAGAATCAATAATAAAAATTACCTCTCGTACAAATGCCACCGTGTCTTCTTCCATGTGAGCAACGCAAGCACGTCCTTTGATTAATGCCGTAGAAATATTGTTTAGTAGGTGACACAATTTATAATGGGTTTGCGAGTTCAAGGAGAAGAGTTTAATGTGTATTGGCAGTTCAAAATCAGCACAGTGCATATCATTAGTCGCACAGATGACCGACTTATACGTAACTAAGGGTTAACATCTAGAATGCCGAGAAAGATATTATCACAGAAGATTTGCACATGACACGGATTGTATCTTGATGCGAGTAGTTTGCCTGTTTGGAGTTTTAATAAAGTTTAACGATTGTAAAATTTACTATATAGCTGGATTTTGAATTATTAGATGAAAGAGAGCTTTAGTGCTCGCTCAAACCAAAGTTTACAGAATAAATAACCGTAAACTTTGCTCAAACTTAGGACTCATAGGTGGGTCTATTGTGGTGTCTACGAAGAAAAGGGCGATGCTTCCGCCGCCGTGCTCTCTCATTCATGAAGACAACTAACGCTTGTAATAAATCTGAGAGAGAGTTCCAAGAGAGTACCGCTTATGCTGACCATACTGGGCCAGAAGTCCCCCAGTATGGATCCTCGCTTTGCCGAGGGTGTAGGACAGTGACACAATACATGCAGTTTAGTTTTCTAGAGGCAACCTAACTTAGCGTTACCCGCAACTCCCAGTGTGTGTATGTGTGTTGAGGTGTTCACCTAGGCTACGATAGATCTACAATAATGCGGACGTTCTTTCTGGACAGCTGGACACTATTCTTACGACTGGTGTAACGAAATTGCAAGCCATTTCATTCCAGTTTGTTGTTGTTCTACGATGAATTAAGTTTCTGCCAGTCTAGTTTAGATGGTGCCACTGATTTCTACTGGTTTTGCAGATTTTTGCACTAAATATCTATCTATCTTTATTCATGCATACTTACAAGGTTTGATCTGTGTGCACTCATGGCATGTGGGTGGTTACACCTGAGTGGTGTTTTGTTTGAAATTCCCTAAGAGCACAAAATAGTACAGTAGTTTCCTTTTTTGTCTTTTCATTAATAGAATATTATCTTATCGGTCCGTTTATCGTGATCGTTTGTAAAATTCACTGTATCGTACCATGCTCGATACATTTTGGGTAAATTTAGAGTGATTTTTACTTTATATTCTAAATTGCAGCCTTGTGGCTTCAGTTTGATTTGGCTCTTGAAGGATTTCAACAAATAGACATCAACCCTGTTGTATTCTCTTATCTTTTCTTGTCTGTGCTTTTTTTCTCGTTTATATCCGTTATTTTATCTTTTATCATGGATTCTCTTGGAGAACATTTATCTGGCTGCATCTGTATCTTTTTCTTTTCTTTAGATGCAGTGTTGTAGGGTGGGATCCATTCACACTTGTTGCATGTGTGTAGCATATGTTGTCTGGCCTCACAGGTCGTGTTATTCACAAATTTGTGCCGAATTGCTGGATGATATGTGTTGCGCATGTGTGATGCAGTGTTTAACTCATTGACATTAACATCGTCATATTCTTCTCTTTTCTCTAGCTTATCTTTTCCTTTACTTTCTTATCTATATCTATTATCGTTATCTTTAATCATAAGTTCTCATGGAGAACTTTTTTCTGGCTGCATCTCTATCTTTTCTTTTCTTTTCTTTAGATGCAGGGTTGTAGGGTGGGATCCATTCATACTCGTTGCATGCATGTAGCATATGTTGTCGGGCTTCACAGGTCGTGTTATTCACAAATTTGTGCCGGGTTGCTTGATGATATGTGTTGCGCATGTGTGATGTAGTGTTTGAAGTCTTCTAAGATAGCAAAATCTTATCTTATCGTACCTTTTGTCATTTTCATATATAGAATATTACCGTATCTTATCGTTTATCGTTGTATGTAGAACTCACTGTATCGTACCGTATCCAATATATTTTGGATAAAATTTTGAGTGGTTTTACATAATATATTCTATAGTAGCCGTAGCGGCTTCAGTTATGATTTTGCTCTTAGAAGTAGAAGTAGAAATCAGTGGCACCATCTAAACTAGACTGGCAGAAACTTAATTCATCGTAGAACAACAACAAACTGGAATGAAATGGCTTGCAATTTCGTTACACATTCGAGTAGGGAGGTGAGCGTAGCAATAAAGATAGATAGATATTTAGTGCAAAAATCTGCAAAACCAGTAGAAATCAGTGGCACCATCTAAACTAGACTGGCAGAAACTTAATTCATCGTAGAACAACAACAAACTGGAATGAAATGGCTTGCAATTTCGTTAGCCCATGGTAATGCATAAGTATATGGTTCTCGCATACCGCTTCTTAAGACTGGGCTCCATTTATTTCGTAATCGCGTATCGTATCAGTTCGTGAAAGGATACAGTGCAGCAGTGTGAACCCAGGGCATCGGAGAGGGGGGGGCACGTCACAGTCTATCACACGACAGAGTCGCTCTATTAAAGTAAACATGTTGTATAATAAATAACTACACCAGAAACTAACTATTTTGTAGTCTTTATCGAGTAGATTAACGTCAATCTTGACGAATTTACTTTTGAATACATTTCTTGTTCTTTTTCCACACACACCTTAATCTTCGTCCCTAATTTCTTGACAAGCATGTTTATTTCTCTGGCAAAGCATTGCCATACGTTATGGTTTAATTTTCTTTAATTTATTTTTATACTCCATCAGAAATCGAAAAAAGTAATAAATATCTGGATATTTAGTTGGCCATCGATTAAGACTCGTTCTATCTTTTCTGAAGAAGAAACAATATTCTGATATTCCCAAGGAATTTTGGTGTAGCGAAAGTAGTGTGAGAAAGACATTCTGTGTTCCCCACTCTACTCACCCAGCTATTTAAAAAAAGGAAAGGCTGCTTCTGATTGGTCGATCAGAGGTAGCGTTTATTTTCTGCAAAACAGCTGGGTGAGTAGAGTGGGGAATACAGAATGCCTTTGTCACACTATTAGCGAATGGATGATGTTCCATCTGGCTGAAAAGACGGACTATTTGGGACAGGCCTTCTATCTCAAACAGTCCGTTTCACTGGTTAGTTAGTCATGGTATTCATTGCCATGGTCTCGATTCATCAAACCGTGATTAGGTAAAAATAAACTGCACTGTGAGTATACGTTTAGTTTTAATCATCTCGAGGTGATGCCTACTTGGTTGGCGAAATGGGGGCGGAGTGTAGTATAAAGTGTTTCGGTCTTTGCAAAAAACCAATTTTGATATTTTAGTAGTAAACGGGAATAACGAGTAAAACTAACACACTTTTCTTTTATTGCTTTGAATTAATTTGCTACATATACCTACGTCATAAATAACATTCGTGCTTCCATGCTCTCGAGTTAATTAGTAATTACAAATTCTGTTTGAAGTCCCTTATAATTCACTGTATTATTTATTTATGATATACTCACGAATAAATGCGAAAACAACGATCAATTTCTTTTTTTAAATAAAAACTGTAATCAGCAGTAGCAGTTTGTATCTTCAGTTATAAATTAAACATATATTTTTCTAATTGATTTTTCACGTTTAGTTGCGCCAGAATATTTGTAAAAATTTAAACACATTAGGTTTAAAAGTTATAATTAATGTGAACATTAAAGAAAACAAATCCTATCAGTTTTATATTTTTATTTTTTTTCACTTATTAGCAAAAAATAAAAGTATTGCATTTCAACTCATCGCAATAGTATCAATTCTGGTAAACACGTTTCATAAGATCCTTTTTCTTGTAATCGGATCGGTTGGCAGTCAGTGATTGAAACTGTTTACTTGTTTGTATCTCTTGTCAGATGTTCATACATACGTCTATAAGAGTATATTTCAGTCAAAAGAAAGAAAATAATTTTTAACTTCCAGATTTCTATATTGTATAGCGTTCCAAAATATGTGTAACATATTTTTTTGCTGTCACGTGTCATATTCATCATGAATATAATTGTATTGTATAATTCAGTGTGATAAAAAAGATTACGATTAGGAAAAGCATAGTAACATTCACCGCATATTTGCGAGAATTATATTCTAGAAAATGTTGACAACAAAAACATTATATTTTTGGAGGTATCTAGAATGTTATAGCAAACTGATCTTCTAGTTCGGGTCAGTCAACTTGCCCCTCCTCCTTTCTTGTTCATCCCAATTTTGTTGGCATACAATTTTTACATCGAGCACAGCCTAGCACAATTAGTTTTACGACTAGCACACCAGCTTCGTAATAAATAAATAAGGATTGTATTTGGGGGGTCCGATTCGAGGTCCGTAAAGGAGTAGGTTACCACTTAACTTGGGTGAGGAGAGACGGAAGGGGAATATACGCGTCATAGTGTAAGCCGTGTCGTAAATCATACGTTTGTTGTGTTCATTTTATAATCGTTTTGTGTGGTTATTTGTTATTATTTTGATATTTTGCTTATAGTTATTATTAGTTATATTATATTGTCTTTTGATATTTTAAGTAACATGTAGATTATTATATAAAGGACAATGTTTGGTTTAAATTACATTTATTTTGAGAAAGTATGTACAATAGATGAAGTATATTTATTTTGAAGAAAAGAAATATGCAGTTAATAATAAATAATTGTTTTAAGTTAACTGGAACTATATGCAGTGTGCAGTGCTATTTGTAAGAGTAATGCCATATGGAGTAATGCTGAGAGAGCAAAGAAGAATGGAGAAAAAATATCATATTTCTCGTTTCCTACTGACAATTTAATTAGGAAAGAGTGGATTAGGAAATGTTAAAGAAAAGGAACATTTAACCCCGATAATAAAAGACTGCAATAACCATGTTACATTTGATGATTTTAAGGATGGAATTAAATCAAAATTGATGAATGTATTGCCAAAAAAAACTAAAAAAAAAACTGGTAGGCAATATAAAATTTATCTACTGAAAAATAATTTGTGGCTAATTATATTGTGTTTTAGCTATTCCATCACTTAATTTGTTGTCTGAAACTTCGACAAAAATGTCGAGCCCAACTGCAAGAGATGAACGTGTTAAAGCTAGAGAACGCAAAGAGAACGTTAAACAAATTTTAAGTCCATTATTGTCTATAAGAAATGTGGAAAACATTCCATCCACAAGTAAACGAAATCCCCAAGAAGATGCATAATATGAAGAATTACTACATAATTATAATGTCTTTTTGCTAGAGAATGAAGAACTTAAGAAAAAAATCAAAGAAAATGAAAACCAGTTTGTTGTAAATAAAGGAAAATTTGAGTTGCAAAAACTTGTTAAACAATATGAAGGACAATCAAATTCAAGAGTAAAAGAAATGTAGGTAAAGGCTTGGTTTCCTCGAACAATCGGTCGCGGAAAACGGACAGTTCGTCGACCGCCGCGTTCTAACGATTTTTTTTTAACGTGAGTATTTAAGTGGGGCTGCTTAGTACACAGCTCCGTAGTGTATCTGATCTCTACGTTCGGACTTGTGGAGTTTGATTATAGCGGAATCGCACGGCTGAACTGATTGTGTATTATTTTAAAGTGACTGTGATTAAAAAATATGAGTGAAAAATTTTCTGCAGAAGACGATGAAGTCTTAATTGATTTCGTTAGACAACATCCACCATTATATACCGTCAGCGGTAAAAGTTACAAAAACTTGGTGGTGAAAATGGTGGTGAAAATGAGACAACTTATTCTATTATTTGGCTTTTTGGTAATATCCTCCCTTACAAAATTCAACACTGTCTCAAAAAGTTCCGTAGAAAGTCTGAAATATTCTCGAAATTTCATGTCATTGCCAAATAATCTCCTCTCCACAGTAACATTAAAGGCGCCCTCCGAATTTCGGCACAAAAATAAGTTGTCCACTGGGTTATTTGGAGGCTTATAGGCCGCCAATAGCATCTCCTCTTCTTCTTCCTCTTCCAACAATAAAATTATAACCAATTGATTGGGGTCCATTCTTTAAATTCATCCAAATACGCAGATTTACAGACGAGAAGAAACTATGAACTATCCATTTCGAGCAAACCAATTCGGACCGAAATCGCCGTCCTCCGCGATCAACAGACTGTCGGTTCTCCGCGACGGATTGCTCGAGGAAACCATAAGGAATTATTTGGAAAGAATTATTTGGAAATGAAATCAAATTTCCTGAATATTTCAGACTTTCAACGGAGCTCTTTGACTGTGTTGAGTTTTGTGAAAGACGATATATTACGAGGAAGTCAAACAATAGGATACCTTGTCATATTTCCTCCAAAGAAAAACTTTGCATTACAATGAAGTAAGATGTTATCAATTAATATAAAGGTATTGCGTAGGTAGCAAATAAAAAATATAATCACAATACTCAATATAGTATCACAAATTCGCAATAAAAGTGAATGCAAAACGCATCCACGCAGTGTCAGTTCAGCCGAACGATTCCACTATAATCAAACTCAACAGATTCGGGCGGAGAGGTCGGTTATCCGCTGCAAAGACGTTAAAGTCAGCGGACTCTAGCAAACCACAATCATTTAAATTCACATGTTTAAAAAAAATCGTCAGATCGCGGAGGTGTCGGTTTTCCGCGACCGACTTTCGAGGAAACCAAGCTTTTGAAAGAAATCGCTGTCCTCAGCGTTCGACTGACTGTCGGTTCTCCGCGACCGACCGTTCAAGAAACCAAGCCTTTAAAGTATGCCAGACCGCGTAGGTGCGGGTCAGGATATCGAATACATGGCTCGATCTGATAGACCGAGATGGTGGTAATGTACAAATATGAGACTATAGACCGAGTTATGGCAGTCAATGTATTAAAGAGATTGAATTCTTTATATTTGTTTTTTTATTTGTCTTAATGTAAAATATCTTACTGTTAATAAAATATTTTAAACATGAAGTTTTAATAATCATTTCTGTATAGAAAGAAATAAATAATAAATAATATAGTCTCAGTAACCACCAAACTGGGCTCACTGGGCTTTTATTCAGCTAGCATCTCCAATAAATGCCCGGTAAACAACCAGTGTTTGGTGTTTACTGGGATATAACTTGATTTGCTCAAAACTATATGAAAAAATTCGTTAAAATCGTTTTGGCCTTTCCAGAGATCAAGTGGGGGGTAAATAATCATCAAATAACAGACAATTAAACTTACGTATTTTAAAAACCATGCCAAAACATTATATGTTGTAACCTGTGAAGATCTGTCAAAGAAAATGGTTAAAGTTGGTTATAATTTATAATCGACAACGTAAAATTTAATGAGAATACTAGTTTTATTTTGTTCATACATATAAGTATATAAAATTAACATAATTCAGAAACTTTAAAGTTCTAAACGAAAGCATATCAATGTACGCTATTTCAAATTTGGCATACAGATGACGTATTCCCGCATTAATTCTATTGATCAAAAGTTTACGGACCTCGGTTCAAATTGACGTTAGCCCTCCCGTTTCACATTAACTTTTCGAAATTCTGGCACAAATAGCTCACAGCCAGCATAGTCTGGCACAATCACCCCAAAAGTTGGCATATTTACAAGGGTGGACATATAAAAGGTTAACATTTTCTTCTCTCGCCCCAACCCTCCTCCCCCCATATATCATCAATATTTTCATGCATAACGCACGTGTACAAAATTTGTTATTGTCTTTGTGAATGGACGCTTCCATCCTCTTGTGGTTGGACCAATTAGCTAGACACCGAGAAGTCCAGATATAACCCTGTTAGAGAACTTTCTATGGGGCCACTTAGAAAACAAAGTTTATTTTTTTTTAATTTGGATTTCTCAGAAATAAATACGTACATTTTTCCTAAGTAAAAAATCACGCAATGAATTTGAGTGAGGCGCTTAAAATGATCACCCTGTACATGAATACATTATTAATAATAATAGGGCATCTATTTCTTAATCTTTATTAAATTAATATGGAAGAGTCTGTACTGCAAATTAAATTGTCGTCTAAAGTCGTAAAATTTAATAGAGACGAATGTTATGCTTAAAGCTTAATAAATATGTTCACAACTACAAATGTAAACATAAATTTAACACTAACAAAAATAATATTAATTACTATACTTAATTACTATATACTCAAGCAACGCTTACAGTAAAATGGTAATAATTACAGAGTTTTGTTTATTGGTATACACATTTTTCTAGGTTCATATTACACAAAGTTTAAACGAAACATTATATACATAAATATCAAGTTGAACTTTCATATAAAATAAACACTTGGAAAAACATATTTTACACTGTAAAGTGTTATTCAGGATAGTAAATCAAGAAGACTTAAACTCATATTTTTAAAGTGAGAAAAAGACCACGGACGACAATAGTAAAGGAAATTTTTACTGACGGGCTCTAACTCTGTCGCAGTACTTATATGGCAAAGAAAAAAGTAATAAATAATGTACATCTTATAGGATTTTTTTCCTAAGATTTCGATACGTTAGATTAAAAAATTCTAATAAATGTATGAAAAGCAGATAACTTGAATAAAAAAAACATTCTTGTCAAAAGTCTCAAAGAGGAAAATTTTGTTGCAGATTTTGAGAAATCTTTAATAGCACTAATTTTATAAGCAATTAACGTGATATCGATCAAGGCGATATTGTTCTTAATATTTTTGCTGATCTAAAGAGCATTTGAGACGGTGAACACAGAAGCGCTTAATAAGAAAACTGAAGATGAGTGGTGTAAGAAACGATGCATTGGCATGGATTGAAAACTATTTGGCAGATAGTTATCATAGAACTAAGTTTAATGGAGTTTCTTCTGATAAAATCAAAAGTAATTACGGTGTCCCTCGAGGCAGTGTATTGGGTGTCCTATTTCGTATTGTTTATATGAATGATATTTGCAATGTACTAAAAAATTCATGACACATAATTTATCTGGTAAAAATTTTAAGGATGTAGTAAACAGCATGAACCCCAAATGCAACACTTCTACGTATGGTTAATTGGTTATGTGTTATGTAATAACATATTGAAGTTAAATTCAACTAAAATTAAATATATTAATAAAACCACGAAGGTGCGGACACAATCAGTAGTAAGCGTAACTTACTTTTATCCGTTGAATATTGGTCGATAGTGTATTACACACCCGAGAATTAGCGAACCACTTAACCACAACAGCCAGCTAAACTGCAGTATCGCATCAGCTGTGCTAACACATACCTTAGGTGCTGAGCCACGCACACCGATTCGCGACTGTGGATCCTCTTCCGCTTCTAACGAACAAACGTAAATTGCGCATACTAATAACCGTATTCGTGGTTTTATCTATATGTCCTAGGCCTCGAAAATTATTATCAAGCTTTTGTGAATAAAAATCTTCCATAAATATAAATAATATCAAAATAGACTTTGTGGATGAAATAAAATATTTAGGTGTTGTTATGAATCCAAACTTAAATTTTACTAAACATATAAATGTAAAAAACTGGATACTCTCGAAGAATTTGAAATAACCTCTCTAAGTGGAGCAAGCTGTTAGTAAATAATACTATTATTTATCTACATTTCAACTGCTGTATGTCATTGTCATTATTAATTTCCTGCAGAAAAAGCAATATACATATACAATTTACAACTCCTGCAAATTAATTATTTTTAAATGTGATACACACGTACCAATAAGAAAAATGTTATCTACTCTAAAATGGTTAAACATTGAACAGTAATATTTAACATTAATACGAGTACAAAGACCGGCACAAAAAGTGGGACACAAATTTTTTTTTTATATTTTTAATTTTTCTCCCCAATTTTTTCCTCTCATCATTTTAAAAACTGACGAATTTTAAAATGTTTAATCACTATGTGAAATCATTCTTTAGTATTGGCTTGTATTCTGCCGATTGTTTTAAGTCTGATAATTTTCTGAGAAGATATCGTTTGAGCAGTGCTTTATTTGATGCTGTCTGTAGCATCCGCGCGAAGTCGCTGAAGGATTTAATCTTCCTCCATCCAGTGTCTACAGGGTAGCTGTTCACTTTTGAAAAACCGGCGATTACCGCAGAATGCTGGTATCTGGAAGAAATCGAAGCACAACTCCTCACGATGATCGATTCATTGTGATTTTTATCCTGCGAGATCGCATATGACTGCCGTTCAAGGAAGGAATGAACTGCAAGAAGTGCAGCATGGCAACGTCAGCGATAAAACTGTTAGGAGAAGGCCAGTTGAAGCAAATTTATCTATGACCAGCAACAGGCCCCGGGCTTATCCGGGATCATCGTGTGGCCAGGCTCAATTTCGGACCCGAACATCTCAATTGGAATATCGGGCAGTGAAGCAATGTTCTTTGCTTCGGTGAGTCCCGATTAGTCTTGAGATCTCCAGATGGACAAGAGAGAGTGTGGAGAAGACGAGGGAAAGATAGGCGCAATGCAACTTTAGTGATAGGGTGAGCTTCGGTGGTGGGTCTGTAATGGTGTGGGCTCACATATTTTACGCGGCTTGTACAGAGATTGTGTTAATAGATGGAGGATCTTTAACGGCTAGAAGGTACGTTAATGATATTTTGATAGAACCTGTGGTGGTTTTTGTGGGGTTTATTAGTGAGCAATTTCTTTTAATGAACGATAATGCTCGTCCACACGTGGCCAGAACTGTTAGAAGCTACCGCCATGACGTCGGTATTGAAGCCATAGACTCGCCAGTACGTAGTCTTGTCCTAAATCCCACAGATCACGTATGGAATATGCCGGAAAAATGGATCAGGCAACGTCGTAAGCAGTTGTTAATACTACAGCAACTTAGGGATGCACTACAGGAAGAGTGGGATAACATTTCTCAAGAGGCCACCCAACACGTAACTGAAGGCATGCGAAGTAGACTTGAGAGCTAGGGGAGGTAATACTCGTTATTAAATAAAGAAATTTTATTTAATAATCGCCTATTCTTGGTTCATGTCATATATCCAACTTCTCGTTGGACACCTTTTTTCGTAAAAATGGAAGTTATCTTTCTAAAATACCTAAGTGTTTAAGCGAAAAGGTTTAGAAATTAGAAAATACACCAAGAAACAATTTTACACGTTTTGTTTACACTGAGAAAAATTTTAATTAAAACCATACCAATCTTTCTTGCTGTTTCACTTTTTGTGCCAGTCAGTGTAGAAAATAGCAAATAATTTAGCCCCGTAAAGCTTACAGAACTTCTTAATCAAAAGGGCAATTATACATACACATCGGACCAGAATTCCTGAAAATTATCACATTGACAGATTTAATTTAAATATACTTAAAAAAATCCTCATCAGTGATAGCATTAATCTTCATAATGAATTGTTAAATGAAATAAAATTAGCAAAAAACTTTTAAACTTTTAAGCATATGACAAAAACGTATTTAATTCAAGTTTAGATTTATTATATGTATTGCAGTCCAACATTGAAACTGTATAACTAGTATTTTTTAATATTAAATATAATTATTTTTTTATAACTAGAAAAATGATAAATAAATCGTATATTTTATCGTATTTAATTAATTAATGAATAGCTTCACTGCTAATGGTAAGGGTTACTACGTATTTTAAACACACTAACACATTTGAATTGAAAATTTTTTTTATCATTACGTCTATGTACCTATTATTCGATAATACGAGTGGAAAACTGTATTCAATATCGCGTTTTCTTTTTAATTATTTGAAAAATAATTCCCTATATAAGATGTTACAACGGAAGTGCTAAGTAATTTCAATTTAAATACCAAAATAATCCCATTAGAACGCACTCTAATTGACAGTAGTTGAAATTTGTATCCACCTAAGTCTGGAGCATTGGAAAAGGAATTACTTCAACAAATGCTGCGTTTATGTATCTACATTTAATTCTATTTCGTTCTATATTTGAGGAATGTTGTTCAATTTTACTGATAAAATAATTTTAATTTAAATACCAAATTATACAAGACCATAATCATAATTGGACAATTAATATAATTGAAATTACTAAATGAAATTTCTGCCTGCTCAACTCTGGAACGCCAGCGAAAGGAATTACCAACAAATAAAATGCCGTATTCTCTCTGCATTTTGAGTAAAACAATAAACATTTGCATGCAAATTTCAATGTTTTAAAATAACCCTATATGTTCATGCAAAATTTTACCCTACGACGCACCCCTGTTGAGATATTTGTCATAAAAATTAAGTATACAACCTGCTGTATACAACCTGATTAGTAATGGGCCTTGCAAAAAACTTTTCAGAAATCCATTATCAAAAATTATTACTGAAGTAAGAAATGTACCCTAATCCTGCAACAAACCGTATTACTCCAGCTTTAAATTGGAGATTACATATATGTACCTAATCCAAGTGTACTAGATTGTAGTGCTTGCCTAAGATAAATAAACCAGGAAAGTCGGTGCGTCCTATTATTTCAGCAATTGGATCGTCGACTTACCACCTATCAAAATGGTCGACAGAGGAGTTTGAAAGTTTTCCCATTGCACCACCTAGTTTCTCTGTGATTAATTCCAGCGATTTTATTAATACGTTGGAAAATATCCAGTTGCAAGAAGGTGACATTTTGATTTCCTTTGACTTTTGTTTATTGTTTCCAAGTATTCCGATACCACAGACCTTGCTCTGTTTTGAGGGTTTATTCGAATCAAACAATCTCGGTCAATATGTAGCAAAAAAATATATTATTCAACTGACTAAATTTTGCATGAAACAAAATTGCTTTCGATTCGATAATGGTTTATTCGAACGACATGAAGGGATACCAATGAGTAACTCTTTGTCACCATTCATTGAGAGTCTCTTAATGGACAGATTTTTTATTGGAATGTGATAATTTTTGAGTAACGGTAATAGTGAGTGATAGTCGTTGTGCGATCGTTTTTGTAAACACATCATGGAAGCCGGGGATGAACTACCCATAACATTCCTAATTGCAAACATACGACAAAGATGCTGTCTCTTTGTCGGACGATTTTATGGCGTTTTTAAATGTCTTATACATTTCAAATGAATTGAATGCACGATGGTGCTCCACATTTCAGTATTATGGTAAGAGATCATTTAAAAAATCTTATCCAAATTAGTGGAGGACCTATTTTTTGACCATCTCGTTGACCTGACCTTAATTCTTTCGATTTCTTCTTATAGGGTCTTTTAAATTTTCTTCTTATAGGGTCTTTTAAATGTTATTCTTATAGGGTCTTTTAAAATCCAGTCTATACAACTGCCACTGAGGCCAAAGAAGAATTACTGAAAGAATTACCCATCATTATGAAGCAATAAGATATGTTCATAGGATGTTATGGCGAGTTTAGCGGTCGTCAATTCGACATGAACTGAAGTGCATTAAACAGGGTAGTGCTCATACTGAACTTTTATTACGATTTGTATGGTTAGAATAAAATTGTTATATCCTATCATTCAAGTGTTTTTTTCTCGAAAACATTCTATTTGATCGAAATTAAACAAGAGTACTTTTTTTTTGAAATTTTTGGGCACTCTGAAAATTAATTTCAAAATTTAAAAATCCACCATCTTCAAAGTTCTTCTACAAAAATTATTACATTCTAATAACAAATAAAAATATTAAAAACAGATTTTCATCACTTAACTTTAAAAAAATATATTTCAACTGAGGTGCGTCGTAGGAGAAAATTTTATATGAACATGCCCTACAGGCCCCTCAGAGGTTGCCCACTTTCACTGGGACACCCTGCGTATTATTATATCTGATAAAAGTTGTTAAACAATAGGTTGATTCGAGCAACAGTCATGAACGATTTGGAACTTTACTGACTATGAGCAGTAGCAGTAGCATATACAAATTGAAATGAGTAAATTTAGCGGCTTGCATATAATTATTTTAGATGCTATAATCTTATTACATCCAACAGTTTTAACATTACCCTGGAAAAAATATTATCCCGAAGTCAATAATATCTTGTCATAAATTATCATTTATAAACAGTTCAATATTCAACTTAGTTATTATTAACTAATTAATTTAGAACTTTGGATGTTATAAATGAAGCATATTTTCTCCTAATATTAACAGAAATTTAAAATTCCATAAAATGCGAATTTTAATAATCAAGTTAGCTAAAATTACATGCTGCTTACCTTCCAAACAATATGTAGTTTTTTGTTAAGCTTGTATTTTGCAAACTCATCTCTTCCGCCTAAAATCAATTTTAACAAGCTCTTGTGTAAAATATATATTAAAATTCCTATCGAATTTCATGAAAAATCTGGAGTTCGACGATAGCTACATTAAAAAGGGGAAAAAAGTTAAATGATGAAATAATTTAAAAAATTACTAACTTATCGTGCTGTTTATGCTCCAAAACGCATTTAAAATAATTGTTAACTGCTGTTTTTGATATCAGTTATTGAAGATGGCCTTTGGGTTGATCTCTCACGTGGCCAAATGCTCTAACTTTTTTATATTTTACTCATTGTTGATTGAGAAATAGCAACTCCCCCCCCTCTTTTCTGGGACGACCTTCACTAACTAAAATGGTCATGTCTTCTTGAGTACGAATTCGATCTCCAAAACCAATCGTCATTACTATTTCGTTGAGAGTCTCTTAATGAACAGATTTTTTATTCGAATGTGATAATTTTTGTGTAACGGTAATAGTGAGTGACAGTCGTTGTGTGTTCGTTTTTGTAAACAAATCATGGAAGCCAGGGATGAACTACCCATAACATTCCTAATTGCAAACACACGACAAAGATGTCGTCTCTGTGTCGGACGATTTTATGGCGTTTTTAAATGTCTTATACATCTGATATGAATTGTACGCACGATTGTGCTCCACATTTCAGCATTATGGTAAGAAATCATTTAAAAAAATCTTATCCCAATCAGTGGAGGACCTATTTTTTGACCATCTCGTCATTACTATTTCGATGTATTTTATTCAAAGCGAATGGCACTACACTTTCTTAAATATTGAATTAAACAACTGAACATTCTAATTCTGTAGAAACCACTAGACCATTTGTTGATCTTTTTTTCGTTTTTACTTAAAATAAATTACAAACAAAAAATCAAAATTTTTCTAGCTCTTTAAGAGCTACGTTGATGGCGAACTTTTGACAATTTGAACATATACTTAATCACTTTGCTAAAACCATCCGATTTCTGGGCTCGTTTTATTAAATTTGACATGTCTATGTATTACATTATTACGACTTTTAATCGTCTGTAGATTGAAAAGTAGCGATACCTACTCATAAAATGTAGTTAATATGAAATTTTCACATATTTTTTTTCCCAAACTCATACGTTATATCCAGATTTCTACATAATAATTATATCATATGGGGGGAGGGGGTTATTGTGAAGATTTTGAGGCTTCTATCTAAATCTGTGAAAATAGATAGGGTCTCATTTAGAATATCAAATTTAGGGTCATTTACGGAAAAACAGAAAATGGATAGAACTGACAAAATAGATCATAATATAGCAAATTGAAAATAAAAATTAATCTGTCCGATTGTTTTTTATAGAAAAAAATAGCCATTTTATTGAATGTATGCGCTTCATCTGAAACGCACTCCAGATGCAAAGATTATTATAGAATCTGTGACCTAAGTAACCTAATGTTATGTGACGTCAATTCCTTCCTAATGTCCCTTTTGCCTACCTGTACAAGAGAAAAAAGTCACTTTATTACTCTACAATACAACACTTTTTTTGTACTTGCCATTAATGCCTCTGGAAAACCTTGTCGAATAGTTTCTGCCACAAGATGTAACATGTAACACCCTACAACCGTGTTGTTGAAGAGAACGGTCTACCAAACGCATTGTCGCGGCACCATCGCTCACAAACATCAACACTGGACTTGTTAATAGATCAAATTTTTCTAATGTCTCCAGCACCACCTGCGAAATGTTTTGCCAGTACACCAGTCTTTTGCTGGATAGTAATAGTGGAAATGTCGATTTAAGAGGGTCCAGTACACGTACTATATATAACATTTAAATATTTTTTTTTACGATCTGTCGTCTCGGCAACACATTACCACAGCCGTGTATTTTTTAATACACATTTGATCTTACGTACTATGTCTTCTCGTACAGTTGGTACATAGTTAACCAATGTTGCGTGACTTAGTAACGTCACCTGGGGATTGTATTTATTCCAGAACTCCTGAAATGATTGTTTATCTTGTATGTGCAGCGGAACATCACAGGCAATCAGCATTAACAGTGAATCGAACATAAACTGTGTTTTCGAAAGCAGGATTTTTTTTTGTTTTATGCTGCACAGTATTTACGTGACGTCTATAATTATATTTATCCTAGCACATCAGGTCTGTCTCGCACACCTTACAAATTATTGTAGCACCATTATAAAATAAATCCGGGAATTCGCTGACAAATTTATTCACTTTGTCAACGTATGGCCGTTTTTTACCCTTGCGTACATCTGACACATTTTATTATTAAATTAATATCAATAATAAAATACAACAAACAAAATTATCAACAATACAACATAAAATACAACGGAGAGGAATAAATTAGCGTGTAAACACTACGACATACAACAATGGACTAGTCTTGCGGCTCGCTTCGATTTGTCCGCCAGCCGGTCATTTCCTCACTAAATATCTATCTACCTGCTGTTGCACCACTGAATAGCCGCACGACTTGCCATCTCTCTACTCATCAACAAATCTACATTGGAAGAGAGAGAGAGAATTGTATGTGATGACCACATCGATTAATTAAAATAACACACCATGTTTGGTTTTTCAATAATAATAATAATAACAAATTAAAAATAAATGCTACTTCCCTACTTTACTAAATCGCAACTAGAAGGTCATAAATTAGTTTATTGATTTGTCTCTAACCTAATCAATAATTATTCTGCTATGCAGCTGTGATATAATTAGACAGTCAACAGCACATTGCTACTGGAATTCGTGATTCATTATAATTCAACAAAAGACTACGTGATTCTCTTCTATAAATAATTTTTGAGGTTTGGTCTACCAAATTATTCTAAAAATATTCTTATTTACAATAAAATATCTAAAATGCTATCGTTTTCTTAGAATAAATATAACAAATTCTGATGTTTATTTACTTTTAATGAATTAACTGTATCTCCATAAGTCACCTTCGCCTTCGCTTAAAAACACAGATGACTGATGAGTGACGAATGGTAGTTGATGACATTTACAATGTAAATCTGACTTCGCCTGCATTAACCGAAAAACATTAAAGATAAATAAAATATGTAGAATAGGTATTTACAGCATTCATATGGTTGGGATACAATAAGTCCCTTGTAGTGGGACATTTTTTTTACGTGAATATTATTGTTGAAACCCTAATAAATAAATGTAGTTTCTATTATACAACCCTCTTTTTTTGTTTCTTAAATGACATCAACAAACAACGGGCGCTAAAATCTGGATATACAAACTTTTACAGTATTTAATTTCAATGTCTATCTTTCTTAATTTTGCAAGTTGCTTTTCACTAGGAACTACATGAAGAATGCGGGTATATAATATAACACAGGATGTTGCCATGCCTTATGTTACGACATAGCGCTCTCGGTTTTAACCACGGGCAAAAAATGGAAGCAAAATGAGATTTGCAACGTTAACTGCAATATTAACTGTAGATGAGTACCCACAGCAAAGACTGTGGAGCAGAGAAGGCAGATCATATGTGACTGTCTAGTACATGCTGTTTTTTGAACGTTTTTCCCAATCAAATAGATCGACAAACTGTTCTTCCATTTTCCATGGAAATATTTGATAATAAACAAGCAAAGCATGATACGGTGTGGTAGATTGCGTGGTCTTAACAAAACATTTGGTTGCAATAACTCTTTTTTGGAATTTGTTGGAGCAAATTGGTTATTAAATCATTCTGATGACATGACGATCTGATCGTCGTTTTACAATATTTTAAAAACGAAACATGACATGATATGTAAAATGACTTTAGAACTGTAACGAAATAGCAAGCCATTTCATTCCAGTTTGTCGTTTTCCGTGATGAATTAAGTATCTGCTAGTCTAGTCCAGACGTCGCCACTGATTTCTACTGGAACAGTTGGTTTTGTAGATTCTTGCACTTATAAAAAATGCCTAAATATCTATTTGTCTTTATTGTTCATACTGTACTCTCAAATGTTGGTCTCTTTCCAAACTATAATTGAGATTAGGTAGCAGAACACAGCGGTGGTTCTTCCTTCTTCTAGTATACGTTCTAAAGTCAGCACTTGCTGTTCACCGGTCTGATAAAATTTATATATTTTCTGGTATTATCGTGTAATTTGATGATCATCATTATTTAAAACCATGCTATTTTGATTTGACTTAACTTTGTGGTAATTTTCATAATAATATTGTACCGTATTTATCTTAATTTACGCCTTGAGCGAATTTGCTTTTTAGTGATCAGTTCACGTTGGGTGATCTTTAGAACAGCCATCATTAATATCGATTAGTATCGATTTATCGTGCCTTGTTGGCAATTTATCTAATATCCCTCTGATCTTGTAGTAATTTCGTGCGCTAATTTAAATTAACTTTCGGTTATTGTAAATCTTAGATTTAACCGGCAACGGATGTCGCCATTTTGTATCTTTCTTAGTTGTTTTCTGTCTTTGTCTGTTGATGTATTAGGTTACTTGGTTACGTTGGTAACTGTGTGAAGAGTGGTGAATGGTGATATTTGGAGTTTGGTACCCCTTTAGAGGAAACATTTTTCTTTATAACTTTTGTGTGAATTACCTAACGTGGTATATTTGTTTTGTGGTGGATCATTTTATACCAGTGTAGTTTGCGACACTTGGATAACCTCACCCAAGAATTACTGCATTTATAGGGAAATACATATTATTTGTAAATAATACTGCTAGCATTTTCTTAAATGCACTTCCTTAATAACAGCAGTACTACCACTTTCTTTTATAGTTTCTATTACTTAAGAAAAACTAGAAATTTACAAAAAATAGCCTTTTACAGTATGCCAATAGGATAACCCCATGTTTAAAAAAATTTATCAACACAATGTAAGCTAATTTAATGTGTTAATATTTAGTATGTCCTCCTTTTACACTTATGACGTTAAATATTCTTTGCGGTAACACAAATTTTCAATTAAATTAATGGGAATTTCGTTCCAACACTTTCTAATAGCATTTTTTTAAGTCTTCCCTTATTTAGAAACTATTTTCCATTAGCATACACTTTTCGAGTAAGCCATCCCCACAAGTTTTCTATAATATTTAAGTCCGGAGATAAAGCTGGCCACTCAAGAACTCGAATGTTATGATTGTTAAACCAACGTTTCACAATTTTCGCCGTATGGATTCCTGCATTATCCTGTTGGTAAATCCATTCTTCCCTTTCCATAATTCTGTATATGTTAGGCTTTTCATTTTCCAACAGATCCACGTATTTTTGTGCATTTTGCTTTCCCTCTAAGAATACAAGATCATTTCCCTTACTACTTATTGCACCCCAGATCATAACACTACCAAGTGCAGCATGTCTGCGTGCCAAGATTACTTCATCTTTTCTAAGGTCATGAAAGTAATACCTAAAACCATCAGGGCCATCTAAATTGAATTTTTTTTTCGTCCGAAAAAAATCACTTTTTTCCATTTGTGTGTCCAACCCATGTAGTTCTTTGCAAAAGCATCACGATGCTTTTCCTTAAGTACAGACTTCCTTTTTAATTTTTGTCGCCGAATATAGGGAGAAGACTTTATTATCCGTTGGACAGTTCGGACACTAGCCTTAACTCTGAGTCTTGTTTTTATTTGAGAAGCTGTATTTAATGAATTCGATGCTTCTCTTAATATTGCACGACGCTCTCTGTCTGTTGTCGCCTTCGCTGTGCGATCTTTTTGTTTTTTCCCATAATTTTCTGGATCTCGTAAAGTAATTATTTATCACTCTACACTCTAGGGCTTCGTCCAATTTTTGCAGCGATTTGTCGATTAGAATAATTTTCATCCCTCAAAGTAACAATTTTTGCTATTTCCTCGTTACTAAGCACTTTTCCACGAGGCATTTTATTTTATTTGCTGCAGATACTAATATAACGTGTTTCGACTAGTTTTATTATTGGCGACGCGAAGCAACCACTACTGTTCAAATAATGCTACTGAAGTTATCGCGCCAATATCCATTTGGCTTGATGACGGTCTCGGATGCTAGGGCCAGGCAGGACTATTGCCTTTTTTACCCTAGTCATCGCTGTAGACCTGGACCGGCCTCGTGCAGGGCGGGTTAGCTTACTTTTACGAACGGCCCCACTCACAAATGTGAGCGATGCCGAAGATTTCGGCCAACCTCCCTGGGTCCTGGCTGATGAACCCTGCTGGCTAGGGCCTCTTCTGGCGCTCTTCTGTCTTCGTCTTCTTTCTTCGCCAGCTTGTCACCCCCGGGGGTAGTCATCGGTCTGTCAGGGACTGTGCGGATATTCTGTGACTTGGGATTGACTGCCAGTACACAAAGTGTCAATTGACACATTGTCATCTGGATCATCGGACAAGGTGAGGATGAACTGTGTAGCTCTAGGAGGTGAAGGCCTAAGTGCTTTCTTAGCACTTTCGTCCTTCACGGAGCCAGGGGGACAACGGGGGCTGGTCGGTTTACTGACCGGCGCCCGCAAGGTTTGTGGGAAGGTGGTTGGTTGCGTCATGTCTTTTCCGTGGGTTGGTCCATCTGTAAGGAAAGGATTAGTAATACCTACCCGTTGTCCAGTAACTGCACCTTCGGCCTCTTGTGCCTCGGTGCGTCGGCCGGGTCATAGGAGGTGGCCTCCCTGATCAGCGGGTTCCTGTGCTCCTCAGCTAAGGTGTACAGTTTCTTCGCTCTATCCCGGATGATTTCGGTGACTGGTGTGTACTCCAGGTCCCTGAAGATGTCAGCGTTTCTAACGTACCATGGTGCGCCCACCGCTGTCCTGATGGCCACGTTTTCCACGGCTTGGATCTTCTTCAGATAGGTCTTCGCTTGGTATCCCCATGCTACGGAGGCGTAGGTCAGCTGTGGTCTGATGAGTGCTTTGACTAGCAGAAGCTTGTTCCTCAGACTGAGCCTGCTCTGGTTCCCTACCATTGGGTAGATGAGAGCTCTCGTCCGTTTGGCCTTTACCACGATGGCTTCGGTGTTCTGTCTCCATATCAGGCCTTTGTCCATGATTACGCCAAGGTACTTGACGGAATCGTGCCATTGGATGTCTTCTCCGAACATGGAAACGTGTCCTGTGGGGGTTTCCTTGCGTCCTTTCCTGAAGAGAATCGTCTGGCTTTTCTCCGCGTTGACTGCGACTTTCCACTTGATGCACCATTCTTCCAGAAGAGAAGCTGCCTCTTGGAGTCTTCTGGTGGCTGTTCTCGCTCTCCAGGATCTGGCCGTGATGGCCGTGTCGTCCGCGTAGAGTGCCATGGCGGTGCCTTCGGCCCTTGGGAGATCAGAGGTGAAGACAGCGAACAGATGGGGGGACAGCACAGAGCCTTGGGGGACTCCGGCTTCCATCGGTCGATACGTGGACACACAGTCCCTGATCTTCACGCGCATCTGTCTCCCGTGCAGGTATGATCTAACTAGTTTGACAAGTGCAATGGGATAACCCATACTCATCATTTTAGCTAGTAGACCATCGTGCCAGACCCTGTCGAAAGCCTTCGCAACATCCAGGAGTAGTGCCGCCGTGACCTGTCTTTGGTTGAAACCTTTGGTGACTTCTTCGGTGATTCTGAGCACTTGGAGTTCCGTACTATGTCCTGTCCTGTACGCGAACTGTTCATCCGGGATGATTTTGAGCTCTTCGGTTTCTTCTTCTATTCTTCTCAAGATGACGCGCTCGGCTACCTTGCTCACAGCTGAGAGTAGGCTGATGGGCCTGTAAGAGGAGGGAAAGAGTAGTTCCTTACCTGGTTTCGGGATGACTATGACGTCAGCATTCTTCCACCTGTCCGGGAAGTATCTGAGCCTCAAGATCCCATTGGTGATGTTCACCAGGGCTGCCACCCCTTTCCTGGGTAGCTTCTTGAGGGCGATGTTTCCGATCTTGTCACATCCTGGAGCTTTCCTCGGCTTCAAGTTCCTTAGAATCTCCTTGACCTCCTCTGGAGTGGTCGGACGGATGTGATCATCGTCTGGCAGGCGGAGCATCCGACGCACTCTGCGTTCCACGTCCTCAACCCAGTCCTCGTCCTCATCATCGAGTTGGTTTTCCCTACACTGCAGTTCCAAGCTGTCCGCGAATGCTTCGGCTTTTTCCTGGCGAGTGTAGACAATCCCATTCTCTCCGTGGATTGGGGACATCGGTTTCGGCCTGTTCCGCAGAGCACGCTGGGTGTTCCAGATGCTCCTGTCTTGTGGGTCCAGCGATTCCAGGTGACGCTGCCATCCTTCTTGACGGTGTTCCTGGAGGGCAGCTTTGACTCTCCTGTTCAGCGTGTTATACGCGTGCCTGTCCTCAGGGAGTCTAGTCCTTTGGGCCCTTTTCTTCGTCCTTCGTCTATCCCGAATCAGCTGCCTGAGGTCCTCCGTGAGGTTTGCCATCGGCGCTGGTGCCCTTCTGGTCTCCGTCTCTGTGGTGCTTTCCTCCATCGCTTCCTGAATCTGGTTTTCCAGGGAGGTGATGGCCCTCTCCACATCTTCCTCGGATTCAATCCTGGGAATATGTGCAATGTTCCTTTGCAGCGCTGCACGAAACAATTCCCAGTCTGTCCTCCTTTTGACAAAGGTCCCAGTGTCCACATGATCCTTCTCTCCTAGGTCCAAGAAGATCGGGTTATGCTCGGTGGAACCTTCCGTCCTGGTAGAGATTTCCGCATTGAGGGTCATCTCCTTCATTATAGCGATGTCCAGCACGTCCGGTCGGTGGATCCCATTGTCGTGCGTCGGCTCGTCCGGTCCTAGTGCGTGCATGTTGCCAGCGTGTCGTCCCAGGAACCTCAGCAGATCTCGTCCTTGAGTGTTGGTGACTCTGCTGTTCCATTCCTGTGACTTGGCGTTCAGGTCCCCTATGGCAAGCACCTGAGTCCGGTCCTGGAATATTGCATCCAGGTCCGTGTCCAGGATCCGGCTTCGGGGCGGCTGATAACAGGATACCACTTGGATGTCGCCATTTCGTGCCGTTGACACTACTACGGCGGTGGCTTCTAGGTTTTCCATGTCCGGCAGCACGATTGGATGGTGGTCGATCGACTTCTTTACCAGCAGGGCTACTCCTCTCATCGGCCTTCGTCCAGCGTAGTCCTTCCTGTAGATATGGTAGCCAGGGAAGTTGGCTGGCTTCAGCGGCGTCATCTTCGTTTCCTGTAGTGCCAACACGTCTATGTCGTACCGGGCTAGGAGTTCCTCCACTTCAAGTTTTCTTCCTTGTAGCCCATTAACGTTCCATGAGGCGATCTGCAGGAAGTTCGGCTTCATCTGAAAAGACATTACAAATTAGTAAGTACTGGCATTTGTGCAAAAAATGCGCTCATTGCTGAGCACATTTGTTGCATCTGTTGGAGCACCGCGGTGAGGTTTTTGGCCTCCACGGGTGCCCGTTGTTGTTTTGCAGGGCCGGCGTTCGGCCCTGCTTTACCCTGAGCTACCCTTGCGTAGCTCAGCCCGTTGGTGGCGGGTCTTTGTGCCTCTCTCGGTGGCTGCTGCGTCCTTGGAGTCTGCTTCTTTGGGGGGCCCGCGGGCTTCTTAGGATACTTGGGGCATCCTTTGTAGCTGGCCGGGTGCGCTCCCTGACAGTTGGCACACCTCGCTGGGACGTCCTGCTTCTTTTTGCAGTCCGCGGATCTATGAGCCTCACCGCACTTCACGCACTTGGCCTGTGCGGTGCACCTACCTTGTGCGTGGCCGAAGCGCTGGCATCGGTGACACTGGGTGACGCTCTGTTGCGCCCTTTGTCTCTCCGTGCGGACTACTAGGTAGCAGCACCTCGTGACTTCTAGGATCTTCTCCTGGTCCAGTGGTACTTGCACAAGTACCAGCGGAATCTCCAGCTTGGTCCTCCGCGATGTCATCCGCTGGACGGAGCTCGGAGAGAAACCTTGTTCCTCTAGATCCGATTTCACCTCTTCGCAGCTTACACCGCTCGGGATACCTCTTATCACTACTCTGAGGAGCCTCTCGTCTGGGAGCGCGTAGGTGTGGTACTCCCTCTTTTCTTGCGTGAACATCCTTGTTATCTTCCTGTAGTCCTCACTTGTTGTAGGCTCAATGGAGATACCTTCACCTACTACGCGGGCCTTCTTGAAGTTGACGCTCGCCTCCTTCAAACGTCTGCTTACGACTGTCCACGTTTCCTTTTTCCTAAGGATTACCGGTGGGATCTTGGGTGTCGCATTTTCTGCAGGGGCCGGTCCTGGACTCCGATCCTGTTGTCGGCTTGCGCTCTCTTCTTGGCCAGTGGTGACCACGGGGGCCTGTGTCTCCTGTGTGCGGGCCTGCTTGGGCACCTCTTCATCGGAGTCCATTGCCTCCTTGCGTCTCTTTTTTGTCACATTTTTGGCCGGTCCAACTTGGGCCCCCTGAATGGCTTTCAGGAGCTCCTCATGCTGCCGATCCATCTTAGACTGCATTTGAGCCATCCTCTGGCCCATCTTTTCAATTTGCGCCCTCAGTGCCTTGTTCTCTGCAATGAGGCGCAGCTTCTCCGTATCCTCGATGTCCATCATGTCACAGGGGGAGGAAGCCCTGGAGCTTTCACTCTGCGAGGTCTCGTCGTCTTCACGTCTCGGCATACCCTCCTCCTGGGTACGTTTACTTCTATCTGAAATAGAAATGCTGAAAATATAAGGTATGGTTAATAAACACAGTAGATAATAAGTGTCTCCAGGCGGGAGACTTTATTTATCTATTTATATTAGCGTCTTGAAAAAGACGACTAATATTTCTCCTCTTCTGAATTCTTTTCTCAAATTATATATTAGAGCCTTGAAAAAGGCAACTAATATTTCAGCTCGACCGCGCCAACCGTTGCTTAACTTTCGTTAGCTCCGACTGCGCCGACCGTTGCTTAATTCGGATATCACTTCGGGTAGATCACAGTAGCACTATACTTCCGTATACACGTCTGCACTCGCTCACTGCTTGCACTCGAATGAGAAGTTATCTTAGTGGCGCAGTTGATCATATGGGGTTTTGGTTATTAAGCACATGCGCACTGATTAATCCGCACGCATGCACATATTATTATTTACTTCTATCAACAAGGTCATAAGACGGTGTTTTTTTGTCGGTTTTATTTGTGTGAATATATTTTTGTGAAAAAACCTATGAGGTTATCCAAGTGTCGCATACGTATATGTATTTACCAACCAGACCTCTGTAGCGTAAGGTTTTTCTAAATTTAAAGTACCTACTTGAACGTTTACTAATTATTTAATTACAAACGCTGCTCTAGTGAAGCCTTGCTAGTTATCTGATAAAGATACCTGCCTAGTTATCTGGTAATTGATTAAGTTTTAATTATCTGCAGTAAACTACAGTCAAGCTATATATATTTTTTAACTTTATCTGGAATTTATTATTACCTCTACGAGGAACTAATAAATAATTGAACTTACTGCCTTTAATTTGACAATAATTATCATATTGTTTTATATTTAGCAAATATTTATTTACGTTATCTTTCTATTTGCCTGTCTGTGTACAGACATTTTAAATTCTATTTTCTTGAAGATTACTTTCTTTTAGTAAAAAAATATCTTAAAATATAGTGAATATCTATTTCACTTTGTTTATTATCATGGCTAAACCTAGTTTATTAGTTGGACTAGTATTTTTTCTTTTAACGTAACTTTTATTGATACTTTAGTTAGTTGAAGTCTTCAGCTTCCTCAGGTATTGTGGAATACAAAGCCTAGTTTGGTTAGTTTGCAATTTACTCTGTAAATTTGTGTTAACTTTCATATTTTTTCTACGTAGCTAAAAAATTTAAATGTCACTCTTTTATTAGCTTCACCTGTATGTTTGATTGCTTGCTTGCTTGTTTGTTTGTTTGTTTGTTTGTAACCGACTCTTTGGACTCGATTTTGACCCACTTTAAACGGACAGATTTAATTGAAACTTTGTAAACTTACGAAGAACCGGTAACAATACAATAATTTGATAAGTTTATATCATTATCCTGATCAGGATCGCCAGTCCTTTCCTCACGTATCCTCTGAGCAAGATCTAGAGGCTTAATATTGTAAGTATAGCCCATGATTTTCAGTTCGGTCGTTGGCAGAGCGGGCAAATCTTAGTTGACGCGAAACGACAGACTCCTCGGGCGTGAGTTCAAATCCCATGGCTGAAATAAAAAAATATTTTTTTTACAGAAATATCTGTTGGATCGTAATATGTTATAATATCAGCATCAATAAGCAATATAAATATAGTTTAAAAAAACTACAAAACACGCTTTCATAGCACATCAAACTAAAAAGTGAAAAATAAATATAGTTTAAAAAAACTAAAAAACACGCTTTTAAAGCACATCAAACTAAAAAGTAAAAAATAATTATTAATATAAACTGATAACAATAATGAACGAAAATACTAGTATTATTGTGAAAAAAGGGTGGGGCGCTTTGTGCCATATTTTTCGTATATCGAGCAACCCACGCTTTTTTCACAATAATACTAGTATTTTTCGTTCATTATTGTTTTCAGTTTATATTAATAATTATTTTTTACTTTTTTAGTTTGATGTATTTTAAAAGTGTGTTTTTTTTTGTTTTTTTTAAACTATATTTATTATGTAAATACTTGGACCAAGAGAAGAGGATATAACTAGTGGATCGAACTGAACATTGTATACTGGGTGGAGTAGAATAACGATCTTTTATTCAACTGGCATTCTCAAGGGTAACTGACAGTACTGACAGCGGTGATTCAAACTGACACCGAACCCATTCAAAGCTTAGCCGTTGGTGGATTCTTCGCTGGATTAACCCATTTGAAGTTACGTAAGAGCCACTTTTCCAAATAACGTCAAATCATTTTTTTGTTTATTTTGTTGGTCTTCAACCTCAACTGTATTTTTTGACTAAAAGTAGCCATCTGAGTCTGTGTAAATTTTGTACATATTCATACCAGTCCTAATTACATTTTTTATTTAATATCTTTTTATTCGACTTTGTTCCCAAACTGAATTCAGGAACTAATGTTATCTTTACCTATTAAGGTAAACTTTTAATTATTTGGTACTTGTAAAAGTCCTGGAGGCCAGCCTAGATTTTGGTGAGAACTCAGTTCAATATAAGCCCTTATTCGCGACTTACTAACTGAGCTACCGGTCAACAAGTACAACCACCAGCTAATTATTTTATGCCAGCAATTGGGCGGTGGGGGGCGGGTTTTGCAGAACTTTGATGATGATAGTTAATAATTTTTGCCACAATTAAAATTTGTTATCTAACAATGAAAGTAAATTACATAGATATTTTCATTGTCAGAATATTAGGTTACAAATTTTATTTACAAGAAAAACTAACAACCAAAAATTTATAGCATTATAGTGATCTATAATACATATATAAAATTCTCGATAATTTCGTAACGAGTTCTCCTGAGGGATAAGAATCATTTTTGAAGGAGTATTTATTTTTTTATACTTTTCCCCCTCAAGACACCTTAATAAACAAAAAAATGGAAAATCCAATGTCTGTAAAATTTTTTTCTAAATAGCAATTTTTCTACAGTAAATGCAGAAACAATTATTTATATTCATTCTAAACGGCAGTTTTCTTGCTTAAATTACAGTTTTTGAAAAAAAACCGCCACACATTTTTAAAGAAAAAAATTGGAAAAAAAATATTTTTGTTAACATATTCCTGCATTTCGTACTATTTCATGAGTTGGTAGAAAAAGTTAATAGATAAGTGAAAGTTAATGCTTGAAATCGCATTTAAAACTACTGTTTAACATTCTGTCAGATTACCAGCTGTATACATTACAATGGCCCAACCGGATGCAAAAATGTTTATTTTTGCACATCTTAACAATGTCTGTATCCGGTTTCTTGTTTACGACCATATTATTGAAATATGCAGAGTTGCGCTTTTTATCTGCGACATTCGCGGTCATTACATATATAAAAAAACGATGAGTAGTAATTTTGCGAAACAATTGTTAAATTATTTTTTAGCTAACAATGGGAAATTTTGAAGACCAACTATTTTTATTATTTTGAGAAATCAGGTTATATTTTTCATCACGTTATAAAAATGTTAATTAACATGAATTTAGAGTGAGTTAAAAATATTATTTCGTTATACAGGATGTTTTTGAAAGAGTTCTGTACAAGAAACTACTATACATTCCCTAGATGATACGATTAAATCCAATTTATCTCTATCCAAAAGTGCTTCGTGAAGTTCAAGTTCAAGTAAGGATTAAAGTTATTCAGGTTGGTGTTGGTATTTCGTTGTGAGAGGAAGCAAACATTTATTTTTTTGTTTCTTACAAATCCTTAAAAACCAAACATAATAAGATATATTTCTAAGACTATTTATGAATATAACCATTCTGTTACAATTTTTAGTTACGGAATAGCTACATTCTGACACTTGTTACAGAATATTTCATTCACACATATACTATAGAATATGTGTATTAATAGCAACATGCACTAACTAGCACAAAAAGTGGGACAGCAAGAAAAATTGGTACAATTTTAATCAAAATTTTTTCTCAGTGTAAACAAAATGTAGCAAATTGTTTCTTGGTGTCTTTTCTAAACAGTTATTTTAGAAGGATGAGAAATTGGGTACATGACATGAACAAAGAATAGGCGATTTTAAAATGAAATTTCTTTATATAATAACGAGTCCCTAGCTATGATATCACTCTCAAGTCTACGTTGCATGCCTTCAATGAGGTATTGGATGGTCTCTTGAGGAATGTTATTCCACTCTTCCTGTAGTGCATCCTTAAGTTGCTGCAGTATTAACAACTGCCCACGACGTTGCCTGATCCGTCTTCCCCCACATATGGGATATATATGTGTTCTATGGGATTTAGATCAGAACTACGTGCTAGTCAGTCTAGGGCTTCAATACATGGAGGTAGTTTCTAATAATTCTGGCTACGTGTGAACGAGCATTATCGTGCATTAAAATAAATTGCTCACAAATAAACTTCGCAAAATCACTAAATGCTCTTTCAAAATGTCATTAATTACCTTCTAGTCAATAAAGCACCTCCATTAACGAACACAAGCTCTTGGCGAGCCACGTAAGATATTCCTCAAATTGCATTTTTAGATACAATTTCGAAACAAATTTGGTAGTGTGAAACAGTTTTGTAACTGTTTCGATTCTTATGGGTGATACAAAGGTTTACATACATTTACAACATTTTTCTTACATTTTTACCGGTTTTTTAATTTTTTACAATACACAACAATATTATACTGTTTCCACATTTAAGTAAAAATTTTCTTCGAAACAAGTGTTTGAAGACATTTTTGAAACATATTGCAGCATCTGTTACCTTATTTTCAACTGTAAACATTCGCCGATATATTATTAAAATTGTATGAGACATATTATGTAATCAAATGTATCCAAATTGTTTCATTTCCGCATGTTATTGTAACCTCATTTTTTACTCATTTTAAGTATTGTTATTATCACTTTCCATAGAAAATGCTTATCAGAGTTTCGAGATATAAAATTGGAAAAACCAAACAATTTAAACATTGTTCCTGATATAGTATAAAAGAGTGGCTTTAAGAGAAGTTGGTGTGGAATTTAAAAAGATAAATAACAAATTAACAAATCTTGCAACTGATGCACTTACAACACTGTCAGATAATATGGCGAAAATAGAAGCATTTCCTATTTCGATATAAATGTTGAGGAAGGTAAAAAGTTGTAATGAAAAATATTTGAGGTATAGTGATGATGGACTACTTTCTATTCAGACACTTCGGAACTTTTCTCAAAAAAATTCAGAAACACGGAAGATATTATTTCTGTTAGAAAATTTATATTATTTCTTAATATAGTTTCGAAACAGGTTTCTTTCAAAGGCGATATACTGCAGTAATCGGAACTGAATGGTTACATTAGATAAATGAGTTTAGTATCTACCTGTTTGGCCTATATAACTTTTTTCACAATTCTTGCACGGTATTTTGTAAATGGCATTTTTCTGTAATTCTTCAAGTGTCTTAACTTTTAAATTCGTAAAGTAATTTTTTTATTGTATTTTCACTGTTGAAAGCATTATTAATTTTATCCGTAGATAGTACCTTCTTATGATTTTTAACATATGGTAATTTATAATTTTTTGGTAATATTAATTCTGAAGTAGCTTCCAGTGAATCGAAACAATGATTGTACAGCGTGATCATTTAGGTACTTCATTGTTAGGAATCTGTTCCGCAACTTTTTTTGTGGCATTGGTAAATAGTCAGCTTGGCTTCTGAATTCGTGCCATATTCTTCGAACGCCCTATATTTGGTAAACCACAATGTATTAAATCAAACTGTTAGAACGACTCTGACCATATTTCCATTGGTACCAAACACAACATCATAATATTAAAGAGTTAAATTATATGAACAAGGCTGTAAATTATGATTTGTTTAGTCTAGCTCTCAACGTGGTTGCTATTTATTTTTTGTATTTATTTTCTTTCGATTTCATACTTAATAACAACATACTTATAACTTGTATAAATATATTAATATTTATAAACCTGAAAAGGAACACAGTTATGTATTGCTGAAAATATTGACGGCTATAAATTGTTGAATCATGTGTACAACAATGATGGATTTCATCTATAAACGATGTTTGCAATTACAGAGTAATGTATTATATAAGAGATGAAGAATGAAAATAACTGTATAAAACGCTTTGTTTCTATAAATGTAGGTACATAAATATATAAAATTAAGATCAGTCTCTGGTTATTCCATAAATTATATCGTGATAAATACTGTAATAGGCCTTTTTCCACTGGCATATTTCATGGTATAAGTTTTATTCTACAAAATATGTCAAAAATTATTGTAATAATACCTAATACCTATTATTTCAACTGGTATTTAAAAACAAAACAAATAATATTATAATACAAAATATGTTTTACACGAAAAAAGTTCTTTTTCATTTTGAAAATACACTTACAAGTAGCAAATTAATGCAGAGGAATGCCCAAGCGTGGCTATAATTAGAACACGATTCTTGACTGGTGTTCCGCGTTATGTTCTCATTAACAGAAGGACCAATTTTATGACGTTTCGGCCAAATCGAATCTGCTATTTTCAAGTGCACCTTGTATAATTTGATTAACTGAAAAGGACCGGTTGACTCAGTTTTTATCATTTTACGAGTAAAAGCACCAAACAATCAAAACGCACTTTTTCGGGTAAAAACACTTTAATAAAATTAATAACAAAAGTCGAGCTATTCAACTATCATCGCTTCTATTTCTATTTTTCATCTGATACATTTTATTCTTATTTCTATCTAGGCCTCGTCGATACGTGACAAAATCAAAAACATTCTTTATAGCTCACATTTGTATATAATATGACATCACCACGTATCGACTTATGTCAATATTGGAAATCAGCCTAAGGATAAAATTAAAATTAAAACCTGCGTATTATATATTTTTTTAAAAAATATCTAACATCAAAAAAGAACGCTAACAGTTCGGCCGACCTGATATTTTTCTCGTCCGCGAGAAACATACAGAGACGCACACAACACTATATGCTAAAACCTAAATACAGTTTATCCTAGGTTATTATTTTTTTTAAGATAAATCTTATTTTCTTAGGAGGTCACTTCCGTCGAGAACTTGGTCTCTAGCATCTACTGAAGACTCTTCGTCAGCATTGGAATCATCAGATTCGGAGCTGCCCACCCTGAAATGTTTTAATTTATCAAATACCGACGTAGGTACTTTTGGCTCTCGTTGAGCCTGTCATATCTTGAACCACATATCGATCGTGATCCAGGATTTTCGTTATCGTAAAGGGCCCTTCGTATTTAGGCAGTAGTTTTCTACTAGTGCCATCGTTATGGGGACGTTCCCGCCTAATTAAGACCAAATCCCCAACCGTATACGATCTCGGTTTGGAGCGTCTTTCGTCATAACGTGACTTTTCACGTCCTTCCATTAACGGGAGACGTTCTCCTGCAAATTGTCGTATGTGTGCAACGTTCGCACGTAGGCAGTAGTTTTCTACTAGTGCCATCGTTATGGGGACGTTCCCGCCTAATTAAGACCAAATCCCCAACCGTATACGATCTCGGTTTGGAGCGTCTTTCGTCATAACGTGACTTTTCACGTCCTTCCATTAACCGGAGACGTTCTCCTACAAGTTGTTGTACGTGTGCGACGTTCGCACGTTCGTGTGGTTCTGTTGTCTAAAATTGGAATAGGATATAATTTGTAAATATTATAGAATTCTGGTTCTACTAGTGGAATTTTTAATATAAAAATAATTTTTGATTCTGTTTGAAAAGCTTGTAATTCAATTATTTCAAGATATTGTGCAATTTTTGCACTTGATGCTGTTAAAGACAAATTATTATTATTATTTTTTTATAAACTGGGAAATTTGCTGCAATGATAAAACTAAATCTTTTGGGGTTATGATTAAACTATGAATTATTGTTAATCTAGCAAAAGATATTGCATTTAATATATCATTTAACTCATTTTCTAAGTACACGTAACTTTCCATTAAATTTTCACAAATTTCTAGTACTTTTAATTTTGAATTTAAAAATCCTATAGAGTCTGAAATATTTAATGTAGTCGATGTATTATATTAACTTACATCAATGGAAGGTCACTAGCGGTGAAACCCAAAGGACTGCCGACGCCCCAATAAATAACCATGTTTGGGTTACACACTTGTTACACATGCGTAACCAGTGGCATTGATACTTGATAAGTGTTTCAACCAAATATTTCAAAAATAATAAGACTAGATTACTTTGAGATTTGAATTGCAAGTGTTAAGACTGTTAAGACGTATATTCGTTTCATATTTTCTTAATTAAATAATTTCTTTTCGAAATTTGATTTAATTGAGTCGAATCTTTTCCACCCTTACAATATCAAAATAGATTTTTGTATTATTTGTATATCATCATTAAAAGTATGTTTATCTATTCGTAATTTTTGAATAGTGTCATTGAAATTTTTTTATAACAGTGGTGGTTACTGAAATTTGATTTTTTATAAAATTTTCCATTTGATAATTTGTTGATACACTCTGTATAAAATTCGCCGTCTTAAGCGTCTAAGTTTCCTGTTATTGCTTTCCAAATGGTTCCGATACCATTTAAAATTCCACGTTCATAATGTTTTGTATCTACGAAAATTTCTTCATATTTTAATTGTAATGAATTTGATAATTGTTCTAATAAACTTATGTCTTCAGAAAAAAATAACGTCAACGTCAACATTTAAATCTTTTCCCGTTATTACTTTTTATTGTACATCAGTTACATTAAAATCAAAAGTACTTACCAAGGGATCGTTGACTGATTCCTCCTGGCATTCATCAGCACAAACTATGATTTGTTTCTCCTTAACGTTTAAGGGAAAGTTAGAGGTGTTTGCAATAATTAAACCGTTCTCATTGGGCTGCATAACGCAACAGCCAACATAATAGGAGGTCCCTTCCCATATTTTTCGTGTAGCTTCAACATAAACCAAACCATCATAGTCGTCATGGGTTGTGACGTTCACATACCCTACAGTCTTAGGTGGAATAACCGTTGCCTCCGTTGCACTATGGTAACTTTCTTGGCGACATGTCGTCCACCTGTGGTAAGACAACGTCTGTCTTATTATAAACTCGAACGGAACCATCTCCAATAGTCACCACTACGTCAGGGTGATTTATTAGGGGTTGTCCTATCACAATTGGTATCTTCTGTACCTCGTTTGGTACAATAAATGCCGTGACCTCCACTTTGGCTCCATGTACTTCGATAGTAACGTCAGCCTCCCCCAAAACTCATACAGTTCCTCCTGCGCATCCTCGGATCACTGCTGTGCTTGGCTGTAACTGTATCTTCAAAAACTCTGCATCACCTTGTCGTATCGTTACAGCTCCACTTCCAGAATCTAAAAAATCTTTTGTAGCTTTGCCATTTACTACACAATTTACGAAATACAATTTGTCAAATTTTTCGGACGCTTTAGACGTGATTATTAGGGTATTTTTCTTTCGTGAGTAGGTTTCACTTTCATGCCCCAGTCGTTTACATATTCCACACTCTTTACGTGGCATTGGGCATGTTGTCGAGAAATGACCTTTTTGAGAACAGTTGTAGCATTTGACACTACTAGTCGAGGCCACCTTTTTCTGTTCTTAAAATTTTTTACCAGTGAATGTCCTATTATTATCACTATTATTATGTTTCATTTCGTGATATATTCCACTGCGTCTTTTTCGTCTCTCTTCTCTAGGATGTTTTTCTTGTTCAATAGTAGAAAGAAATTCCTTATATAATTTTCCAGGTGTTTCGTAACGTCCAGCTCGTGAATTATATTGTACACCCTTGTCATACAGGCCATCAATAATAGCAAGAAACTGCTTTCTTGTCTGTGACTTCACATAGGTGTAGAAGTTCCATCTTACTGAAATAATAAGACGCCATTGTTTCATCCTGTAACTTTACCCGGCTAATCATTTATTTTATTGATGTAGCAAAATCTACGTGAGTAGGAAATGCACGCTTCAAAAGTCGATTCCATGTCTTCCACGAATGATTGTAATCAGTTAAGTTATCGTACCAACTTTTTGCAAATCCGTCCAGTTTTGCCAGCATGTGATAAATTTTACTGCGATCGGCCCAATCGTACATTTCTGCTAATTGTTCTATTTTATACAGCCATTTCTTCGCAGAGAACTTTGAAGTTTCTGGGCAAAATTTTGGAACACAGTTTTCGCATGCCACATATTTTACGCCAGATGTGTTGTTGTTTGCTGAATTAGGATTTGAATTTTAAGTTAAACTCATACTGCTCTGTGATCTAATTAAACGTTCAACCAAAGTCACAAACACAACACAAAAACAGTTAATTGTTTTATTTGGGCACGTGTGCTACTATACCCCACACCTGAACTAAAAGCACCAAACAATCAAAACGCACTTTTTCGGGTAAAAACACTTTAATAAAATTAATAACAAAAGTCGAGCTATTCAACTATCATCGCTTCTATTTCTATTTTTCATCTGATACATTTTATTCTTATTTCTATCTAGGCCTCGTCGATACGTGACAAAATCAAAAACATTCTTTATAGCTCACATTTGTATATAATATGACATCACCACGTATCGACTTATGTCAATATTGGAAATCAGCCTAAGGATAAAATTAAAATTAAAACCTGCGGATTATATATTTTTTTTAAAAAAATATCTAACATCAAAAAGAACGCTAACACGAGACTAAACAGCAAGAGAATATATATTCCTTCAAAATCTATGACAGATATTTCATATAAAAAGGATTTTACTCAAACCAGTTCTAAATTTAGTCAAGACGAGTATTTCTTACCGTGTATAATTCAGTATAACATAATCAGAAATTAAATGTGAGCCATTGCTTTCAGAACAGAATTCCAAAAGTTAGGAGTACTTTTTTTTACAGAATACTAATTAAAAATATCATACATATTTGTTTTAGAACATAGGGCAACATTTTAGCAGCAGTTCCTGACGTACCTACAAATTATGTTTTTAAAGGTGCGTAGGAAATTGTTCCATACAGAAATTTTTTAAATAATGGTTGAAATGTGTCTGAACTTTTTTCAATTATTGGTGTTTTCATTTATTAAATGTGAGACATGGTAAAACTTTTGATTTATTTGTACTGATATTAAAACTGTGTGTAATATATTATGTGTCTATCAAAGTAGTCGATGAGATGAGGAAAGAATATATATTCTTGGAAAAAAATCAATATTTTAAATAGAATCGTTCTTTCAACATTCTTATCTTAGAACAGCAAAGATAAAACATAAAACATCCAATTAGCCCACTTAAAGGATTTTATGAGTGTCAGCGAAGAGCTAAGTGGAAATGACATTTTACACTTTTCTTAAGATCCACTCAAAAGCAATTGAGAATGTTATCTTTCGCTGGCTTAGAAGTGTTTTGTATAAAAACTTATAAAAGTATTAAAGCATTTTAAGGAGTGTGCCAAATTTAAAAATATGCATTTTAAATCTGAAAACAACAAAGGCAATTGATAACAGTGTACTTAACATGTTACACGTTGTAATTCTATAGACTAAAAAAAATTAATACAAAATAAACATTAAAAATATACCTTCTTATCTAATCTTTATATTTCATACTTCATATTCATGTTATATTTTTCATAAATGCAGTATTATTTCTATACACTAGATCAATGTGGCAGAGAGATCGTACTGGTCCTATTCGGAAAATCAAATTATTTTCCAACACATTACTCTTCTTATGGCATAAAATTTTTTAGAGAATATCTCGATTGCTTTTAGAAATAAATAGTTGATATCTGATATTGATGGATTCGCTCTTCGCAACTATGAAAAAATACACAAGGTATTCTATTTGCAATAATTACCGATGACACCATAATTCAAAAACAAAATAAAGAAATTGAGATGGGGGAAAAAATGTCCATTTTCAAATAAACAAAATCGACCTCTACGAAATTTGTTTTAGGAAAATTTTAATGTCAAAATTATCAATAATTGACGCATATCGAAAGAATTGTTGAAAAAGCGACCGCAATCTTTTGGCAATTGGGTTGAGTGGTAGACACACGGTGGTAGTCAGGAACGGGCTGCATCCAATACGGGTCCGTGATCTGGTGGCCGTGTGTGGACCGAATTGTCTCATATAGAAGATTGGCAAAAGTCCAAAGACTAGCCTGTCTAGAGATCATTGGTGCGATGAGGACGACACCCTCGACACCTTAGATGTCACACTGAGCCGGTCTGTGCTCTCTTTGTGGATAAAGAGGGAAGTCATGGCGACCCACTTAAAAATGTAGAGCCAGAGTTGAAGGTCATGCGGCAATCGCCGGATTGGCGGAGGGAAATCCCCATTTCCACCTTACAGGTGAAAGAAGCGAGCGACCAGCTAAGGTCGGAGAGACGGTACACCCTCACTCTTTCGAGTAGAGGAGAGTGGGGACGAAAGGAAAATAAACTTTCTCCCGGACTTAACGGTGTGCTACACAGAGGGTTCTTGTGTAACTGCCAGACCGTCCTCGGGGGCGGGAATATACCCCGAGGTCAGAGGAGTGCTAGAGATTTTTTCTGGGATTGTGCAGCATAGTCTTCCAGACAGAAGTTCTTGCCATTCTAGCGGTGGCAAGCAAGGAAGCTAAAATAGTAGGGCGCAAAGGGATACATTTGTCCCGCCAGCCAAGCGGCTCTGAAGGCAATCTGCTCTATTAGAATGAGGTCGGCTCGTGTTGAGGAGTGTGGGGATGTTTTGGAAGAGCTAGCTGACCACAAAGAGGCAAAACTTGTGTGGGTCCCGGGACGTAGTGCAGTACTAGAAAACGAGAAGGCCGATGAGTTGGCTAGACTCAGAGTGCAGGAACCCTGTTTCGGACCGGAGCATATGTTAGGCATCACAAGTTAGCCGACGGCCATCAATGGATGGGCTCACGCGACATTAAAAGAAAATTGGAGGGTACGCCATGGCTTCATACAAGCTTGGAATGTTGTAACTGGGTCAAACAAATTGCGGTCGGCCTGGCTAGTCGATCAGAGGAGGACAGGCCACTGCAAGCTTAGGAGATATCCAGCACTAATAGGTGTGGAAGAAGACCCTACCTGTTCGAGACGCGGGAGGGGCTGTAAAGCGTCATACCACTACTTGGCGAAGTGTGATGCGTCGTGTGGCTGAGGTAAAAAACTACAGCACTGGGACGTTTTCTAGGAAAAGATGAATTCCCTTGCATAGAAGGACATACTGTTTTTCATTATAAAGTTAAGGTGTTTTACCGAGGGCACGGTAGGGGGTCGGTAAAAAAGGGCCCGCCTGTGGCGTACTTGTCAGGTGCCGGCCTCCCCCAGTTATTACTACTATCAGTTGTGTACGTTACTTTCGGAACACGATGCATATAAATATTAGCCTTGATAGATCTGTCAATATAGTTCTATTTAATAGGCCTAAACTGACGAAATTGCAGATAATCTTTATTGTTTGATGATATATTACCTAACTTTCTGGGCTAGACAATTATTAAATAAAAATATCTTATTTGATAGTGCACCCTAAGCGATAATCAATCTTTAAAGAGTTTCACTTTAATGATCTTCCTCACAACTTATAAAATTACTTGTATTTTTTGTGCCAGCAAAATACACATATATTTGCAGAATGATTGTTAATATATTACAGTTCAATTTAATCAAAACATATTTTACTAAAATTCTTCATTAAAATAAATTAAATAAAATTCTTCATTAAAAAGAAAATGAATTAAATTATATTAATTTTGTCAACTAAAGATAAGTGTGTTGTATTGAAAAGCATACGTCGGTAGTTTCTTATATTTAGGGATATAAATGTTTTACCACTCTTATTGACGTACCTTTGGCGCGCGTTAGATTTTTATACATTTATTAAGTCAATTTTAATATCTTATTCATCAAGTAATATTATCGAATGCAATAAAGTTTGCCAAAAAAACACTTTATAACACTATTGTTTAATCACTTCATTTGTTCGATTTTACTGCTTTTAGAATTAATAACCTTTTTCCTTCCCAAGAATCGTCAGTTTATTTGGTTTTCTAGATTAGTAAAAAAAACTCTTACTTATTTTAACGGCTATTTTTCTTTTACTTTAGTTAAATGTTGGTCGTCGTGCGAAAGTGGAAAGTTATTTCTGTAATCCATAGTTTTGGGATAAATCCATTTTCAACGACTTTTGTGATTTTTATATTACCGATTAATGAGATTATTTAATCTTGTTATGTTATGAAAATCTTACCTCTGCAAGAGGATTTAGAACAACGTTTCTTTAAAGTTATTGTGTTATACAAATGCATCTTCTGAAGCTCTCCATAGAGGGTTTGTCCTTGGCGGGGTTTATCTAAAATACCTGTTGTGGTATGCCGCTAGAAGTTGCTAACCATCTTGGAACATTCTGGGTATATATATTTAGGAATATTCCTTGGTAGAGTACACCCGACTGAATATAGCTATGTATATATTTGGTAACTTTTGAATGTATTCTATTTGTTTCTGTTTTTTTTCTTTTTTTTTTTTGTTAATGTGAGTACTTTATTTGCTGTACAATATTGTAATTTTGAAATAATTAATTTTGGGGTAATAGTGATTATTTAATGGTATTTTTAATATATGTGTATATACTTACGTACACACTTTTTTTTATGAAAATTACCTACTATACTCATGTAATCTGATTATTGCCTTATCGTGATTATAAGTGATAATTAACAGTCGTTAACGATACCTAATCAGGATCAAATCACGTGGCGCTCAAATTTTCGTTATGAACTTTGCAACCAGCCCTGTTTCACTGTTAGCTATTGGCCTTGATTGGTATCTTTACTAATAGGTAAGTTCAACTAACTATTGTTAATAATATTTATTTATACCATAATTATTATTTTTTGCGTGTGCATTTACTTTAGTTTACCTCTAAATGCCACCCCATTAAAGACCCTGGGAAAATCTCATGCTCAAATAAATAATTCTTCCTCCTCTTAATATATGCTTAAATACCGGGACCATCGAAAATACAGGAAGAATGTGGCAAATATTTTTTTATAAATTTCGATAAACCATTTATAGAAATTCCAGTACAATAACGCAATAATAAAATAACAGTTTGAAATGAAACAGTGGCAACTGGTATCAATATACCAAATATTCCAATTCCAATTAGTTTCCGATGGGCTGTGTATACCGTTTCGATTATGTCTCTTCAACATATTCCATCTGTGCTCAATCGGATTTAAGTCAGGTGACTGAGCTGGCAAGGGTAAAACATTACTATGTTGACGGTTCTACGTATCTCGCACTTGAGCAGCGCGGTGGCACAGAATTAGTTTTTCACATAACGGTTGGCACTGAACACCCCTTCAAAAATAATTAGGTTAGTTTTAGTGCCAACACGTATATCCGCCAATACCATCACTGTACCTTCTTGATAACCATGCAATTACATAGCTTAATCGATTTTAGCGATCAGGCAATATCAAGAAACAGAGACGCCTTGTATACGGGATCATATCAAATTTTTTAGCTTTAGGAAGGACGCTGGGGCTACCGAGTTTTAATCATTAGATGAAATTAATAAATAAACAAACAACTGAAGATGGTGGCTACAAAACGAAATTTTAATTCTGCCAAACGTAACTGAAGATGACGAAGAGGCTGACGAAGAGGCTGACGAAGATTGGTGATGATAGCGACAAAAACAATGATAGAGATAAAAATTCAGTTAATGCCACTGCCATCGATAATGACTCACATTCTTGACATAAAGGAAGAATGTGGCTGTGTCAAATATGCACATTGCATATAAATACAGGGTTATCCAGCAAAAGGCCCACCCCTATATATTGTTTTTTATTCGAGTTAAAAAAAAAACGTTTCAAATAAAAGTTGTAGTGAATCAAATAAGCTCTCTTACAACCTCTGCAAAGAATATACCGGTGGTCCCATAAAAGCAGCGCAAACCAAGCTTTAATTATTTTAAATGGAACAAGCTACATTTTTCTATCTGTTTTTTTTGTGATTTCAAATATATACATATGTTGTATCTTATCTTTTACTGTTTTTTATTTATTGCAAATTTCATACTACCAGTATCTGCACGGTTATCAGGTTAGCCAAGGATGAAAAACAATTAATTTGATACTTATTCAGAATAATTTAACGAATTCAAAAAACAAACTACGTAGTTTTGTGTTATATTTAGGAAAATGTTTACTTTATCAAAGCGATACGATATGTTGTCACAATTTATAAAAAATAATATGAACGCTTCAACGATATCATTTTATTCGGTATAGTAAGTATAATAGTAGTTAATAATTATTACGCATTATTTTTTGAATTAATTAAATTATTCTGTAAGATATGTGTCAAAGTAATTGGTTTGCTGATTTGATTGACTACAACTTTTACTTGAAACCTTTTTTCTAATTCGAAAAATAAACAAAATATAGGGTGGGCCTTTTCGCTGGATAACCCTGTACATATGAACTACATAGATAGCTTTTACAGTGTTTATACTTGGGGCAGCCAAATAGATTGTGAAAAAGAATTTTCTTCTGAATATCTGCATAAATCAACAGCTGTAGAGTAGCGAAATGACTGAAATTGGATTGAGCTAAGCGATGTTTTGTGAATTAAGCCTACTGGAGACATCACATTAAAAAAATACGTCATATAATTTTACCCTGAGGTGGTGTGGAATAAGTACTGTAACGAAGTGATTTTTCCGTAGATTGTTTTGTTATAATAAGAACTAATTGGGTTCCTCTGTCACTATGACACTCCCTGTATCCTATAACTTGTATTAATGTGTATTTCAAAAACTGCTTTGAACAAAGGGTTAATTTATTATGTGTCAAATAATTGGAAGAATAATTAGTACTCACGGTAATGGTTCAATCCGGTCTCTTTTTTTAGGGTAATATTAATTGTTTTATTATTGTGTTTATGTAAGCCAAGTAAGAGGAAAGAATTTAAGTTTAATGTAATACAGTTGAGAGCCAAGTTTAATATTAGAAATTTAGATAATATAATTATCTTGATTATAGACAACCGTTATTTTGCATTCACCCGGTACATTTGAAATTATACAAGTTGGTAGAATGATAGTTGCTACTAGGAAAGGGAGCATTTAATAACAAATCCATTTCTATTTTTAAAATAATTTACAATATGAGAAATTCAGTAATTTAGTCTGAATATTCATCCATGACCATTTGGATTATTTTCTTTTTGAAAACATAGTTTTAAAATTATGAGAAAGCGACTTATAACCTCAGATTATTTTATAAACATTTGTTCATATTAAATAATGCAGGAAATTTGTTTAGACATCGTTAAGCTTGTTTAAAGAATGTTTGCCCCTCCACATCAACCGCAATTTCGTTCCTCGCGCAGGAATCACGTCCGTTGGGAACAAAACTGCTCACGTTGAAAAAACATATCACTTCTCCAGTGACGGACAAAGTTCGCAGTCCTCAGTGTAAGATTTACCAGTAAGCAGTTCCAGGTCTGCCGAATACCTGCTAATCCGATGAGCTAGAGATATTCGGGAAAATTCGAGAATCAATAAGTAAACCGCGAGTTATCTATTCAGAAACGAGCACCGGGAATACTTGATTGTTAATATTTGATGGTTATATATTATGCACCGATCGGATTCTAGTATTTAACATATTTGAGTAGAATCCGATCACAGTGTCATACGCGATGAAACACGAGTGATATTCCGGTATCTAGCATATTTGAGTGGAATCTAATTTAACGAGAAAAACGCGAAGAAGAGTGAGTTTCCAGTATCTAGCATATCTGAGTGAAAAACTGACAGTATCTCGGGATGTAATGCAATATTCGCTCCGTCCGACACTCGCTTTCAGTAAAGATAATTTGTAATAAAGCACGCTCGAAGTTGATGTGATAACCCATAACCGTCACTTGTATTTAGCTACCGTCTGTTAACTTCATACAATATTTGATGGTTATATAATATCCACCGATAGGATTCTAGTATCTAGCATATTTGAGTAGAATCCGATCTCAGTGTCATGGTGTAGTCCCCGATCCCTAGTATATTGAGAGGGACTTCACCAGGAAAACCTAAAAGGCACAAGTGAGTTCCTAGTATCTAGCATATTTGAGTGGGATTTGATGAGGTGTCCCGGGTTCAAGTTAACGTGCAATCTAATCGGTCCTAATAAAAGACACAAGAGGTAAATCTACAGATAAAGTACACCCACGACTAGTACGTAACGTCAACCACCTGTCCCTAGGTTGACATCCTACCGTCGCGTCGTGTCATGCTTATAAACCGTAACCACTTGTACCTGGACATTGCTGGACCGACCACCTGCTGTAATACCGCCTTAGGCACTAGTCACTATAAAGTCGTTAGTTGCATGCTAATAGATACCAGTAGTAATAGATACCGTAACTTAGCTTGTTTTGAATCACTGTTAGGAAGGAGGACGCTGGCGTAATTCCACAACCCAAATGTAGCCTAATTATTTTGTGTTGGAAATCATATTGATGTCTGTATTTATGTGTCTGATCTTGGATGACACCTTCTGGGCAGTTTGTCTCATCCGATAATAATACATATTTCCCTGTGTCAAAATTGTTCAACTTACAAAGACATTTAATTACGCAACTGTAATTATCTCTAAATAAAATTAACACAAGTGTCAAATTCCTGCATTAAAGTCGCACAACCCTGTACACACTGGCTTACAAATCTATTTCCGATATATAGTAACATCTCATCTAACATAATCACTTAATGCATAAAACAAACAACGAATGATAACAAAAAATAACTGTCTGTAAAATTTCTGAATATATTTTACGCATCTATAAATAAACCGAAAGTGTGCGATATATTATCAAGACCCTCAGGTAGAGAGAAGAAAAAATATCATTAAAAAAAGTTTAGTCTGAAGGTCTGCAGGGATAATCAACCACGTGGAAAAGGGTACACTGGCCAAATAAGATATATTAGAAACACAATGGAGAAACAACCTATAAATTCAGATAATTCATTCGGGACACCCTGCAACAATCAATCAGTGATAGCATAACCATAAGGGCTTTAACAGCTTGATAAACATGAAGAAATTAATAATGAATGTTGGTAGCCCAAAGCTGTGTTCGAGGAGTTGAAGTATGGATGACTAGGCCCATCATCTCATATGTTCGATTGTGACATATCGTCCAATGTTTATCTGATCTGACGACACTATTCAAATTTTCGTTGTTATAAAGGATCATTAGTAAATTAATATAAGTATCACCTTAATCTTAAAAAAAAAAACAAATAATTGTAAACGATGAAATTATTTGTTGCAGTAATGGTAAACTTAAGTAATGTAATAAAAAATCACAATGTGACATTCTCCATTTTTGAAGACAATACATTTTAAAACAGTTTTAGATGCATTTAAAAATTCTATTACTGCTTAAAATTGGGTTAAATTGGGTTTTTCATTATATTTAAATAAGTTGTAAAATATCTATGTATATACAGGGTAATATATATTGCGTATACAAAGTACCACCTCAGATGAGGCGAAAATAATGCGATTTAATCGCATGGTAGCCGAGTGGGTAAAGAGCTTATTGTTATTTACTCGGTATCGAATATTGACGGTCGAATCCATCTCGGAGCAAGTTAGAAATCTTGTAATTTGCTTTAGATTAAGATAGGAGAGTCAACTGTAGATGCCCTAGATGTGGTTCGCGCTCCACAATAAACTGTGGGGCCTCGTCTCTCTTTACTCAACAGAAAATCCTAGGATTTTCTGGAAGTTATTTCAGGAACTTGGGAGACGATTAAGAAAACATTTTATGAAACAATCAAATATACCAAAATGTTTCGTTTGACCGTAATCAACATAATAATAAAAATTAAATTACCTGGAAACGCGTTTAAGAGATTTGGATAAAATTTAGTATGAAATAGTTGCAAATGAAATAAACAACCACAAATACAATGATGATTTTCAGTTTACAGCAATAATAATTCCATATATACCGGGAAATCATAAAGATAGTCAATATCTAAATTACGTTCCCATCGCTCCAAGTTTGCGGTGTTCAAAATCAATAGTACGCGAAGATTTGTATTACCTATCTAAAACAAAATAATGAATTAATATTGGTCCAATTATATGAAAAGGTTGACTCAATAAGTCGCCAGATTTACTCAATATTGATTGAACTGTGTTGGGATGTTATTGAAAAAGTACCGTAATCATCAGCTTAAAGTTACCACCTTCTCATATACTCCCTTTCTTGCATTATTTGTAGTGAGACGTGCCAGAATGAGAGTAGAGAGAAAGTCGGTGACTTTAGGCTGATGAGTGCTGTACATCGTACATATATACGAGCATGAATCAAATATAAACCAGAGGGGTGAGGCTTTTGACCGTTGTAGGTAGGCATGCCTGGGGGTTTCCACCGTAGGGGACCTCGCACTACCTCTTCTGTCGTTAGTAGTGCTGGGCATAATCGAATGATTTCAATAATCAAATAACGGCTATTTGAATACCTTTAATAATCGAATGTTCATTCGAATTGTGGTTAGAGTTCGAGAAGTGGGAAAATTGACATCGACGGCTTGGCTCGGCGACAATCGGAAACCAAGTCATAATTCATAATCATAAATAATCGATTTGGATGGCAGTTGACTATTATTTCTATACAATTCTCAATTATAAATTTAAATTTTAACGTAATTCAATTCGGTTCTGCACTCAAGAAAATCCAATTCCGAATGGCACCAGCCAATATCCATCTACATTCCGCACACCAGCATGACCAAAATGCCGCCGACCGCGACGGTAAATAACTAAACTTAACAATCTTAACATGTATTCGAGTGCACTGGTACTCGCATCGTATCTCATCGCTCGAATCTAGTATTTGAAATTTGAATGATGAGCAGCTGAAACGAATGATGATTATTCAATCGGCAGTCGGCAACACCACTATTCTCCGAGAACTAAATCGTTAGAATTTTCATGACAAGGATATTCGAGATATTTCAACAATCGAATGATCCATTATTTTTCATTTGAATTATTCCAGCACTATTAGTTAGTATCACGATGTCAGACCATGAGATGTCATCATTCCAATGGATTATTATCAAGTTTCTCACGACAGAAAGCGTAAAACTATCCGAAACTTTGAGAATATTTCAGGCAGTTCGGGAACAACGCCCTTAAATATATTCAAGTGTACGTGTGGCATAAACAATTTTCGGAAGGACGAAAAGCAGTTGATTATAAAGGTCACCGAAGGCGCCCGAGGACCAGCGTGAGTGAGAAGAACATTTGCATTGTTCGCCGCTTTCTCCAGGATGACCGTCGATTAACGGTTACTGAAATAGTTTCTGAGGTCCGTATAAGCTATGGCAGTGCTCAGGCAATCATTACTGACGATCTTGGGTTTCGAGAAGTGACCGCAAGATGGGTCTCTCGTCTTCTCACTGAAGATCAGAAATGGCAGTATCTCCAGGTGTGTCAACGCCAACGATGTTGCTGTCGAATCGTTCGTGCGTTGGTGTCACAACCACCTTAATTTTACGATAGCGGGGATAAAAACTACCTATCCGCTGGAAAAAATGTGTTACTCAGGAGATTATGTAGAAAACTTTGTATTTTTATGCTTCAATGAATTTTAAAAAATAATGGCGGTTTATATTTGATTCACCCTCGTACAATATTGGATTAAGCTTTCTACGATATTTGGCCAATAGTAATCCAATAATGTATATAGGTACGATGTACTTTTTCAACTTCATTCCAATATAGTTCAATCAGTATTGAACCAACTTTTTCACAACATCGGACCAATATTGGTGCATTATTTTGATTCCATGTTCTACATGGGAAAAAACTTGTATATTCTATGTGAATATGCTAAATATTGGTAAATATTACATCGGTAAATCACAGATTTGAATCCGTGACTCGCTGAACACAAGAATTATGCCAGGAGAGGAACATTTGAAAAGTAAAAAATTTGTTAAAACGCGTGGAATAACAACCATTTTATTAAGTGGAATTTTACTAACAATGTTCGTAAAAAAAAATTAAAAATACCAAAGAGAAACTTACATTTCCTATTATTTTATTAAACGATGATAAGAATGCGTATTCAACTAAATTGAGCCAAGAAAGTTAAAGATATTATAAATTTTAACCTATGTCACAGGTGTTCTGAAATATTTTTTGCACCACTAGTTAGACATAAACCAATTGAATACAAAACTACAAAAAAAAATAGGTTTTTCGCAATTGCTGGAACAATATTGGTGATTCTTTATTCTAGTCTACAGGATATAAAGCAAGAAATATGGCCGTATTAATGATTCGTGCTTGTCGAGATCAAGTCGATGGCGTTGCGGAATTCAAAGTGTCTCAAAGTGTCATTTCTCGACTTGTTTTACAGTACCAAAACACTTTCAGTTCCAGCATTTCTAATCCCACTGAGGTTACTAAATATCAGTTCCCTTGAACACATATGGAATGTATTCAAAAGAACCACATGTGACCATCATCCTTATCCACAAACATTTGAGAGCGATCATTCCAGGAATTTGGGCAAATATCTGTATCAATGATTTCAGTGACAGTATGCCTATACTATGTCGTTGTTATTTTTGCAAATAAGGGACATACATCTTATTGAAATTGAAGAACCGATTTGCAGCTTCAAGCGAGTTTTTATTCTTTTTTTGTTATTTTCTTGCGATTACAATTGAAAAACAAATGTCATGTTTGACACTGATTTAAAAACTAAATACTACCAAAGCAATTTTCTTATTAGTTTTAATTATAGAATCAGATTGTATTTCTATTCCAAAATGTTTTAAATTTAACAACCTCATTTTCATATTAATATTTTGTTAGATGCGAGACATTTTCGGATAGGCAAAAATGTTCTTTTTCAAAAAACTAACCTGTAACTAATGCTTTTGGTGCAGAGGTTTAATCTAAAAAAAATTAATAATTAATGCCTTAATATCCATAGGAAGTACGAGAAAAGATATGAAATTTCTTTTATCAGTATGACCATTGGACCAGTTTCAGAAAATTAGCAAAGAATCATGTCATCAGTTCTTTTGCCAGTTTAATAACATGATGTATTCAGTTCCGTCTAAAATGATTTATCTGTAATCAATAAAAGTGAGTTGTATTGTAATCCATGATTTAACCTTGAAGTTGGTTATTTACAAAGTTTACAACTAACTATTTATGATGATAATAAGACAGCGGTTTCGTAATATGTCACTATACACATCCTCCAATATAGTAATTAGTGGAATAAAAAAACTTTCCCGTAACACATAATAAATCGATAATTTTAACAAATAGAAGTTAGTAAAATAATTATTAAACGTATATTCAATACGCTGCCGTTTATTAAATGATTCAAGGAACCTTTACAATGTTATTTATAAACACATATTAATATTTTTCGCAAAATGGAATTAAAAATATATTGGATGCTACTTCTTGGCATAGGTTAGGTTAGGTTTCTTGTGAGTGGGTCCCTGTGGACCCTCCACTGTAGCCTTCAGCAGGCCTATTGTGGCTCACACCTAGTTATAGTTCATCCAATAAGTTCAGTCTCTTAACAAAAATGATAACTTTATTGGGTGAGAATGTGCCAGATCTTCTGACAGTAGTTTCCCTTTGACAAATATTGAGAATCAGAACCTCTCCACAGCGGAACAGGTACATAGGATGTGGTCTGCCTTCTCATCATCTTCCAGGCATAGACGGCACTCGGTGTTTTCCGCTAGGCCGAGTTTATGCAGATGATAGTTTAGTCGGCAGTGCCCGATACATAGGCCTAATATTTTTTTGAGATTTTAGTTTGTATTACTAAGTTAATTATATTGTAATAAAATAAACAACAATAAAATAATACTACTTTTCTCCACAACTTTTGAAAAAGTGAAAGAGTGTTAAGCGGATAAATTAATCGTGTGATATTATTTACTTTACCACGTATTTATGTCACCTTTAAAAGTTAATAAAGTTTTATACAATATATTACCACATATACTTACTACAATACTTTATTTTCTCTATGGACTTTACTTATTTTTTTTCTACTAAATCATTTCCATACCCGTTATAAAATCATTTCTATCAGTATAACAATTGAGGTCTACTTACCAAGTGTATTTGTTTCCTTCAGTATTTAAGTTTCAAAAAGTATTCATGAAACTTAAAAAACGTATATAATCCGAAAACTACGCCAGACATAGCATTGGAAAAATCATCGTAACTCTTCACTTTCCTGTAACAATCAGAGAATAGATATAAGTATTCAAATAATAGACTAAATTAATGGTTTTCGCTTGTTAGATACACCAAACATTGAAATCAATGATCCACGGAAATGCATCGGAAATTGTTGAAGTGAATTACCAACTCATCATAACAAAAACATTGGTATCTGCAGAGTTAGATTAGAGGGTTCATTCGCAATACAAACATGAACAAAGAACTAATTACACATAATATGTTTTAGTTGAAGAACATTTTTTATCTAAATGTATTGTCTGAATGAGTCCCATATACTTCGGTGATCCATTATCGAAGATTCAAGTAGTTTATTTTATAACTTGTGATAAAAAAAATAAAAACTTTTCGAGCATTACCTAAGGTAATAATGACTAGAATTTCTCGGCCTGATTACCATGATATGACGACGATGCGTTGAAAGTAAATTAAGAAGGTTACTATATTGGAGTGAGTTGTGTAATAGCGTAATATAAGTAATAATTATTTTATTTGTTTATTTGCTGGTGTGTTTTTGAAAATAATTTAAGAAGGTATTTGATGGAAAAATGTTTCGACAGTGGGAGACCTCTACGTCTGCATCTTATTGTGTTTGTGAAAATGAAAGTGATAGTGATTACTGTGATAAAGAAAATCAAAGTTCATTAGTGTTTTCAGTAAGAAAAAATTGGTTACATTTGAACGAGCAAGCGAAACAAGTTTACCTTAATGTTTCTTTTAGTCAGACTGCTGAAGATATACAGATATACAGTTAGGTCCTCCATTGGCGAAATATAGATTTGTACATATTGGGACAAAAATTTAGAATAATATATGCCCAATATTGGTTATAATAATTATTCTGAAGATATATAGATTACACTGCTAGGTCCTACATTGGTGAAATACATATTTGTACATATTGGGACAAAATTTTAGAATATATGATCAATATTGGTTATAATTATTCTGTATATATATGGATTACACTGCTAGATCCTACATTGGCGAAATATAGATTTGTACATATTGGGACAAAATTTCATAACAGTATGTGCCCAATATTGTTTATAATTATTCTAAAAACATATGGAATATACTTTTAGTCCTACACTGGCGAAATATAGGTTTGTGTATATTGGGAACAAATTTCAGAATAATATATGTCCAATATTGGTCATAAATGTCATATATTGGTCATAAATGTCATATATTGGGCCGTCGTTTATATATCGGGCCTATATGATTTGAACATTGGCCCAATATTTTGTGCTACTGAAGAAGCTATGACAAAATTTTTATATGAAAAAATAACCTTTTAAGATTATGTAATTCCGGTAATATTGAGATCAAAAATGGGTTACATGAACTTGTACCATTATTTCTATAAGTAGAAGCACCCTCTGATTTTTTTTATCATAAGTTCCGGACACCCTATATTTTATTTCTCTGTAAATTTTCATGCCATCAGCAAAGAGTTGTTTTGATGGTGCTATTTCATTACAGATATTAGAAACAAATAAAGGAAACAAGAAGGTATATTTGCCCCTTGGGAACACCGGATGTGGCAACAAATACATTAGATTTACACATTCAATTTCTATAAATAGTTTCCTATTGGATAAAAATTATCTAATAGTAAGTAAATTTATTTTTTAGTGATTCTCTGCATGGACAAAGTTTTGGGAAACGCTGTATTTGGCAGAAACGCTATGAGTTTAACATCGTCAAAAAAGATTAACTCTAATTCTTTAATGTACAAGTTACATGCAATTTAAACTTAAGTTTCGATTAGAATGTTCATTTCGGTATCCCAACCCAGAGACTCTTTGTCTCTCATTTCTGCCGTTTCTTTTATCACTGGCTTTGACGGCGAGTCCTTTTGTATACGACGCCAATTAAAAGGACAGGCTTTATGTTGAAATAATGACCAGGGGCTTTTACATTCTGAATGAAACCCCTGTTCAAAGCAAAGGGCAAGAATGTGCATCATTAGTGCTATTATAACGCTAATTCACGTGCACGCACTCGCCGTCGGTTTTGTTGACACTGTGACATGGAAAGTGTAACACTAGACGCGTGATGTCTGTTTGTGTATGTAACATTAATCTAGAGTTACAATTCACGCAGAAGGACAGAGTCGGTTCGTCAGGAATATAAAAAATGGCGACGCAGGAAAAGAACTTTCAGCTTGGTTCAATTTCATTCTTTTTTAGTAGGCGCGCTGGGACATATCTGAAATAAGAATGACCAAAAAGGATTGTACTTCCAATGTGAAATAATGTATTAAATGATTAGGCGGATGCTGTCAGATCTGAATTTATAAGTAGATACTTTAGCTATGGCAAAAATAAATTTAATAAAAAATAATTAAAGAACTTTATTGCTGTAAATCCATAAAAGATGATGAAGTAAATTAGCAATATCACTAATTGATACACAAAACGATGTCCTTAATAATTATGGTATAACAGCACTATTATGTTGTTATGACGAAATATGATATAATGCTAAAAAATGAGCGAGCAAGGATTTAAGTGATGAATAAACAGAAAACAATGATAAGTTTGTCAGACCCCTCACACTGATGTCAGTAATGTTAAGTTAAATGAAATTAAATTAAGAGGGGACACAATTAAAATTATCAAATGAATAACAGTTGTTTATGTACCAAGGGCATAAAGAGGCGTTTATTGCCCGCGGCGTGAAAATTAGCTCTAACACAATAAGGGTCATAAACGATGATTGTGTCCGAGGCTCCGAGGTGTATACAAAATTTTATGTACAACCAATCTTAATTAACACGTAATACATAAATATATGTCGGCTATCTTGCAAATTCTCCATAAGAATTGTCAATCTGTTAAATTTTGATATTACATAAAAATGACAATCCTATTGTAACAATGACAGGTCGGAATTTGACTTTGAATTTGTATTAAAAATAAATGCAAGTAACCAAGCAACAATGTAAATAAAGGTGGCCATATTGTAATTTTACGGCAAGAAACATTTTACAATCCTTTAGTCGAAGTGTTTTGTGTTTTTCAATTGAATTAAAAATGGAAGAGGAGAAAAATTTATTTTTTCTGTACCCCACCAGAAATTACCGAAGCAGCAGACGCTGCAACGTTGGACATGTTGCCTCAGAAGTAAAAAAATGTTATTCTTGAAAGGATAAATTCCAACGTAGAGTTGGCAAAAATGCGCCGCAGTTCATAGGCGTACGCATCATAATTAGTGTAATAAAAGAAATTAACTAGTAATAAAAGCAATAAACTGTTACAATTTATAACAATATGTATATGCACAACTTACCCTCTTAACTGGCTTGGTTATCAAAAAAATGGAAAAGACCTGTAAAAACTTTGCAGCATCAGGTATGCTATGAAATGTGCGAAGACGTTTAGGAGATTTAAGAAACACTTTTTTTGTACTTGCTATTAATGCATCTACCTCTGAAAAACCTTGTCGAATAGTTTCTGCCACAAGCATGCACTTTACACGTAACATGTACCAACCTACAACCGTGTTCTTGAAGAGAACGCATTGTCGTGGCACCATCGGTCACAAACATCAACACTTGACTTTTTGACAGGTAAAATTTTTTAACGTCTCCAGCACCTGGCCAGTACATTCAGTTAGTCTTTTGCTAGCTAGTAACAGTGGAAATGTCAGTTTAAGAGGGTCCAGTGTACGTACCATAACATTTAAAATAGGATTTTTTTTACAATCTGTCGTCTCGTCAACACATAATCACAGCAGTGTATTTCTTAGTACACATTTGATCTTATTTACAATGACTTCGCTTACAGTTGGTACATAGTTACACAACGTTGTGCGACTTGGTAACGTCACCTTGAGATTGTATTTATTCCAGAACTCCTGAAATGGTTGTTTATCGAGTATGTGCAGGGGAACATCACAGGCAATCAGCATTAAGAGTAAATCGAACATAAACTGTGTTGTCGAAGGCACGCCATTTTTTTTTAGTTTTATATTGCACAGAATTTACGTAACGTTTACAATCACGTTTGTCCCAGCACATCAGGTCCGTCTTGCACACCTTACAAATAATTATAGCACCATTGTAGAATAAATCTAGGAATTTACGCCTTACAACACGCCTTCCCTATTTTAAACTCCACCGCGGAAGGAAAGTCAATTTTTATTTTCAAAATAAAAAAATCATTATTTTGAGCAGGTTTTTTGGAATTTTTCCTGTATACATATAATCACTCACATGTTCTCTGTAAACTGACTTTTTTTAATTATTTTAAATTTGTTATGTTTTATGATTTATAATGCATTTTTTGTTTCTATGCAGGAAAATGCCTCCATGCACAATGATAAATGGTGAAAAATGACATGAGCTGCCACAACACTGGAAACCAGGAGGGCCCTGCCGTACCTAGACGGTGTATTATCGTCCTGGTTGGATACCATTTTTTTGTCAACTTTGTCCCTCATGTTATATTGTTTGTTTTTATATATTTATATATAAAATAAATAAAATAAAAAGTAGCTTAATTACAAATGTATATAAAATAGAAAATAAATCTAATTAAATAGGAATTGGAATTGGGAATTCACTGATAAATTTTTTCACTTAGTGAGCGTATGGCCGTTTTTTACCCTTGGGGCAGGTCTGACACACTTTATACAACAAATAAAATTATGAACAATACAACGGAGAGGAATAAGTTACGTTGTACACACTACGTGGCATAACAATAGACTAAAATCAAATGTTAGTCCTTATTAAAATAGTAAACGTCTTGCTTACGTATTTGGGTATTTCTCTACCTAGCACCATGACTTGCGGATCGATATGCCAACTCTAATTATAAGCTCTTGATGCATTATAATATGGTCATTTTTCTTAAATTAAAAAGACATGGAAAATTAACATCATTACCAATACCTTGTTTCTATATTATGCTTCTCCCTATTTCGTATAGAATTATTAGGATTCTTTCCGATAAATAATATTAGTTTAATGGTACACTTGTCTAAGTTTACGATAGAAGAAAATTGTCCAATCGTAGTTTTTAAAATATTTCGGTTCCATTATCTTCGCAACAGACGTTCAATTTGCTGCTATTTGACAACATGGGCATAAATTTAAACCGACATATGGTAGGTACCAGTTACATGATGCGTCGTCTGCATAGTAATATAAATTTGGTGTGTCGAGTACTTATATAACGCATCTCATTAACATATATTAAAAATATGAGTGGCCCAAGTACAGAGCATTGAGGCATACACTAAGATATATCTACCTGTATTCTCAGGAAAACAATCAACAAACGTGTTATTATCAAATGCCTTTGTGGATGTTACTTGAGCTTTATTATTAACATATGCCTAAAATAGAGGAATCTTGTTTGTATGATTTATGTCCGTTCGGGGTCCGTGGGGTAAGCCGTGTTTTCTTTTGGGGTACATGACACAATTTTCATTCTGTTAATTCTTGGACCATACGAATTCTTATACTGTATATTGTTTTTAAATTTGTATCAGCAGAATATACCGGGCGTTCCTCCTGACACATTCAACGCTTAGACATCTCAACTACCGAAATAACCAAATAAAATTTGGTGTAAGCATGTAAGGTGCAACTTTGGTAATATTATTACATGTTAACCTTTTTCCAAGTCTAAAAAATTATATCAACTTACATTTTCAGTACAATATTTAAATTCCATTAAAACTTATCGAAATTTACACACTATTTAAAAAAAAGCAAAACGTTTGTCAAATTTCTGTGGTTTTATTATTATTATTATTTGCCACCAGGTAAATGTCATATTTTTAAAAATGTTCATAAAATTTATTATTAGATATTTGCTACCTGATAAATGTCATCATATATTTTAAAATGTTCATAAAATTAATGAAAATATTGGCTCTTACTTTTTACCATTTAATTACAACCATGAACAAATTAAATGTAAAACGGAGTAATACATGCAGTGCCTTATGCCTTTATTCATTCAAAATAACTTTACATCTATGCATTACATGAAATACAATATCTATAACTATAATGGAAAAGAACACTTTGTATTACGTCCTCGATAGCATCTAAATATGAAAATTTTGTTTACTGACCCCATAATAAATTCATAAAAATACACAAATATTATTAGCATAAAATACTATTTCGCGTTTTAGCTTTTTACTGAAAATTATTAATAGCTAAAAATATGTTATAGCGCAGAGGAAACGTAGAATCTAGATATACCTACTTAGGAACAATAACAAGAGCCCACGTAAAACTGTTAGCTAACGACGACTATATTTAAATTTATCCCACACCCACATAACTTATAGCCCATACTTTCATGATGGCAATAAATAATGGTTTGGTAAAAACATGTTTATATACAGAAAATAGTGGGTTTTAAGAGTACTCTATTTTGATTATTATATTCTAAAATCGATTTTCTAAAAAAACAGAAAATTTTCTTTTTTGGAATTTAAAATCTGTCCCCCGATTGGGTTCGCAATAGGTAAAATGGACCCTGCTTATTGGAAAAGTGTGGGTGTACTTTTCTTTTTTTTATCACGTAGGCTCTGGCAGTTAGGCGAAAACTACTTTCTTATTAGGTAAAGTACATTTTCTGTAAAAAGATACAACAAAATGTCAGTAAAAAAAAGTTATTCAAATTAAAAAGTTACACTCTTATGCAAACTCTCAAGAAGATTCGCCTACTTTGATGATTTTGATCTTTTACCACTCTAAATAAACGCACATACGTTAGAAAGACGTTGATAATGTCCAAATACCATTAGAAAAACATGTATTTCTTACATACAAACAACACGTTTCAGATAACAATTATAAACGTTTAATATTAGTATATGTGAAATGATCTTCCGGAACTCTGCAGAAAGAATGAATGTAGATATATGTCAGACTAATTTCCCCTTTTTGGCGAGTCAATATTTTTTGGTGTAATTTAATTCAATGCAATTCTTGCTCCTAGACTGAGTAGTTGTTTTAACAGTTTCTATGATAAAATGTATCGGAAGTATTGTTTTTGGTTTATTATACACCAAAACTTGTATACTAGTGCAATCAGATAAGAATGACAGCTTTGAAAAAATGCTTATATAATACCCAATAAGAATTTTATTAATTTTTCTAGAAATGGATAATTACTAAGCAATACTATGTCAGATCTTCTAAAATGTATTACTAGTGTACGTAACTCCAAAACCTTTTAAAAATGTGTTTATTCGACCTCAACAGACTATTCAGTTGATATCAACGTTTTATGAACGTTTAGGAGAACAGTTTTATTTAAACGCTTTAAATAACGTAATCAAAAGGACTGCCAACATTTTTCTTAAAAAAATGATGTATTTTTAATGTTACGATAGATGTTATTTCTCCAACAATAAATAAGTGGTTGATTTTCAAACGTAACACGAATTATCAAACAATGACACGTTGAGAATACGTTTTAAACACTTAATGGTGCTTGTTGGGCTATATCTACATTTTACATTAAAAATGAAATGAAACGATTCCTAAATAACTAAATAAATTTTTTTGGGTACGTGATCGACATACTAATGAATAATGATTAATGAAAAATAGTCAAAGTAATACCAAAAATAAGGTACCAAAGTCTTAATCATCTTACTTTATTTAATTGAATAATTAAATAAAGTTATGCACACACTTCTTGATGATTTATAAATTTGTATCATATAAAGAGAAGTGACTAAGCCATAATTGTGATTGCCCACCAGTAAAAGATGTTTACCAAATAAATGGAATACCTTCTTGAGGCCGTCGCGCATACCAATCGCAAACCGGTTTCTAGTTATTGCCTTCGTCAGTGCGAAAATGGGTACACAAAACGTCACCAAAAGGAATCTCAGAATCATTAGCCTCTATGTGACAGTAGAGTATTAACGAGTTAATGGTAACTCCATCTACCAGTGTCAATCGCATAGTAATAAACTGGAAAAAAAGTAAAGTAAAGATGGCTGTGTTAATAAGTAATTTATAAGCTAAGCACATTTACTTACGAGTCTCAAGATTTCCAGCTCTATTTGAAATCTGCACTATCGTTAATAACGTAAATATTTTAAACAATCCGGCACTTTACCCTGTCTCAATTTTTTTAAGAATCAATATTTAATACATGAAAGATTTTTTTAATAATAAGCTTTATTTCATCTGTACTGTTTGTCTTTGTTCGGCTATTTATAACAGTTATAACTTAATATGTGGTTCATGCAGGATTGGGGTGTGAAACGATGACGTATAAATGATTAATCGCAACAAAAGTTTGGGCCTGATTTTACCTTTTAATAACATATTTTAAATTTATCTTGAATTACTTTTCTTATTGTCTATATTTTGCTTATAAAAACTGTATTTATTAGTATCTAATAACTTGAGCCAGATATTGATAATCTCAGTAACAGGGGTAAGATATAATTCCTACTTAAAGTTATGGCTTTACTTAAAATGTCCCTGTATTATTAATTTGACTCGATTTACAGAGGATATAACAATTTATGTTGCGGTTTTAATAGTTTTATTACATGAAGCTCTTGAAATCCTTCCAGTAGTGCATCAACTGTATTTATTTCAAAAAGTGGATAAGACGAGTTTTGAAATGGAACTCCTGTATGACGTTCCGCTTCAAAACTCATCTTATCCACTCTAATCATCATGTCAGAACTTGACTTATCCATGTATCCAATAATATGTGTCTCTCTGCATCACGTGACTAGTCACCAGTTTGCTTTCATTATTTCTATAGAATTTTAATTCATTCGTAAATCACTACTTCTTGTTTCAAGTGCGTGCTCGTTATTATACAGATTTTTTTAAATAAATAGTAGGTACAATGGACACAAATATTACTCCTATTGATCCAAAAAAAGGTAGGAAGAGTTAATGATCGTTGCAAATGGAAGAGAGAAATTTAAAAAACGCGCTAGGTTCGTTCTTATTTCTTTTTAAATTTAATAGTAACGAATTTCTGAGATGGGCATAAGTTCTGTTGTTTTGTAGGCATGCTTTATCGCAGTTCCCTGTTTGTGGTCATAATGGGAAAACTTATAAATGCAAGACATTGACAATGCGAGATATTCGAGAATTTTAAGTGAATTTTTATGAATGCAAGACTAAAATTAAGCAGGATGTATTCATCTAAAATATTGTACAGCGTGTAAACCAAAGACCAACATATTAAAGACAGTAGCAGCAGAAAATATAGTATTTTGTAAAATTGTGGTCCTCTAACCAATTTCAATTTCAAGTTTGTCAAAAAGCGCTTTTAGGCATACTAAATATATCGAGAGATCGAGTACAAAGAATTGCCAGAAAACATCTTTTAACAGGAAAAATGCCAATCGAAAATCGTGGGGGTAATAGGCGGGGAACAAAATACGAATGTCGTAGAAAACACGTTAAACAGTTTATTGAAAGGGGTTGAGAGCCACTGTTGCCATTCTAAAAATATTTCCAGGCAGTATTTACCAAATGAACGGAATATTGCTAAGATTTATAGGATGTATAATGGATTCAGTTAACAATGAGGACTTTAAAGTAAAGAAAACTTTCTTTTGTGAAATCTTTCTGCGAGATTATAATACAGGTTTTGACAGCCTAGTTACGGATGCCTGCTCTAAGTGCTTAGAATTAGATGAAAGGTTAAAAGTGAAAAAAATAGAATCAAATGAAAGTAGAATAATGATTGAAAGGCAAGTTCATAAATTAAGAGCAAAAGCATTTTTAATAAGCTTAAAGACGAGTTACTCACAATCTGATCTGATTGCCAAAGAAATTTGATAAACCCAAAAGTTCAGTCAGTCTGCCTATTCTAGCAGACAACTTTATACCTATAATTTCACAATAGCTTAAAGGCTCTTCCAAATCCAAACTTACTACAGATAATGTTTTCATATACACTTGGATGAAAAATGAGTACCACAAAGCTTCGATTGAGATCTGTCTGAAGTATTTGATTTTCTTTGTAGCACAGTAACCCACTCTATGATTAGTCTTTGTGCCGAGGGATATGGTGGTCAGAACTGCAATTCCACGATGATGGGTATGTATTTATTTCTTACAAAATATTGCTCCTCAGAACATGAAGGAAATGCAATTAATTTTTCCCATCCCAAGACACTCATTTTTGCCAGTGGAACGAGTGTTCAGCAAAATTAAGAAAATTTAAAAATAAAGAAATAACCATCTCTGATCTTGAATGATACAAAGAGATACGGTTATCCTACACACCTTTATACACTGGGACTTGTCACATCGAATTTATGTGACACATGTAATACTGAGGGTGACTTAGACTATCTTTTCTTTAACTGTAGTAAACACATAAACGAAAGTAATGAACTATACAATAAATTACTAGAAATAAATATTCTAACACCTATCAACTTACTGACCTTGTCGCATCTTAACAAAATCGAAATTTTGAACTGTTTAATTTTATTTATCCAAAGAAGCGGCGTTAGAATTTAGGTGTCGATTTGCTCCTTTGTGTTACCTTTGTTTATTTTCCTAATCTACCCGAGGCAGCACCTGTGATGTCTTTTTTAAAAAACAAAATGTGTATTTTTTCATGTTAGCATTAGTTTACCTTTTAGCTAATATAAGTGCATCTGGCTGTAGGACTAAGTCCTAACGAAAAAAAAAAGCTCCATGGAACAGTTAATCAGCTCGGACAAGACTGCACAGTTATACAGATTTTAAATCAGAATATGCAAAATATTTTAAAACCATTCTAGGCATTTCAAATTTACTGATGTAAAGATACATACTGTCCCGAAATTTCTCGGGAAATATTGTAATAAGGGGATAAGTTTTTTACAACCCAGATACAGGAGTTTCTAAATCCATTTAAAAAAAGGGAAGAATCTTACAGTTTTCATCATCTGAGTTGCCAAAAGTGGTACCTGTAAAGCCAGATAAACTTGAAGGTGTAAAAAAACTATTAGTTACACATTTTGGTGCACAGTGGCATGTTAAAGATGATCTTACATTTTATAAGGAACTTTTCAACAATGCCAATCAAGAACTTAGTAACATGTCTTAAGAAAATGCCGACTTTCAAATCAATAACTTCTGTAAACCCAAGGAATACGATGAAAGTCAGGACCCAAGAGTTTAATAATTATTAGTATTTTTTTGTTTAAACTAACTAAAATGTAATTAATATATTTGATAAATAAAAGGATAGATTTTGTCCCATTTCAAAGCTCGCTTTATCCGTATGACATTGTTTCAAAACTAGTCTTATCCAAGGTAACGAACCAAAACTTGCCTTACCCATATTTAGTTCTAAACACATTTAGTTCTAACATTATTAATTCGTATTATTGACTACTGCGAATAAATGCAAACAATTTTAAAGCTATAACAGCTAAAATAAATTAACACAAAGTTTTTTAAATTTGCTCCAAATTGAAAAATGGGATTAGACTAGTTTTGAAATAGAACGCCTCATTATAGTCTGTATTCTAGTCTTTATCTATTTCAATCTCCGTCCTCCTTTGTTTTGAAAAATAGCATGTTTCTTACGTGGTTTATTTGTATTTGCAATAGCGATTTAAAAACAGAAATGTGGAGAAAAAATGTTTGTATGCCTGATCAAAGGCGATAGATATAAATTTTAACTATGTGAAACTGGACCAAAAATTAAATATCATTTAATTTCTTGTCAATTTTCTCCTAGTATAGTTTTCGCAGTTCATTTGTTTATAATCTGGGCTATTTCTATAGTCAAAAAAATGTTTTTATATTTTTAGAAATTCATTCCTGGTATATTTAGAGACCGACTGAGAGTATGGGTTGAAACATTGCTCTCATTTCGAGTACGCCAATGCGTCAAACACACACATAAGCAACTGTAGAAACTCGACTTTATCTGTGGAACAAATGGATGGTTTCGTGGGACGAATTTATGTGGGAACTGCATGAACATTTGCCCCCAAGATTTATGGCGAATTGTGTGGGGTTGGACTGGAAGAACACCCGGATATGTAATAGGTAAGTCTCAGGGGCTCACAGTGAAATAAAAGGTCGGAATGACAAAGCTGTTCGTGTAATGTTTGTTGACGAGGAGAATCATAATTACAATGTACGTTTAATGAGAATTGGTGGAATTCTGCAACTCCACGTTTTCGGTCATATTCTCAGTTACAGTTTTAAAACATGTAATTTAGTACCTATATCTGTTTATTACGTTGTATATATCACGAAAAGGTAAGTATATAAATGACCTTTAATTGGTGAACAGGATTTTGTACTGATTTATGTTGATCCATGCAACTGTAATAAGTAATTAATAATAAATAAATGTGATTAAATCAATGGTAAATTAATTTATTATACAGTGCGCGGCAAACGCAACGAATAAAGTTAAATTTTGACGTTAATATGCATATTTATCAAAAACGCTGAAACAGGTCAATTTTTCTTTTTAATTTTATACAAATTACATTGAAAATTATTTTTCCCCTACCCCTTTTTAAAATATAACCCTCCACTACATATTTTTAAATTAGGAGGGGTTGAGTGGTACCTCTTCTTAAAGGTGATTTCATCTTGTATTCATTTATCATCAATTTTTAAAATCAAATCAGCTGTTGTGGAGAAATTCGATATTAATATTTTTCATTACAATGACATACATATTATATTAAGTAAAAAAAAAAACATAATTATAGTTTGAGCCAAAAGTATGTTATGCTTGTTGATTATGTCTTAGCAATTATAATTATGTATTTCTGTAACCTTTTCATCAGTTCGTTTTACAAACTCATTTTAAAAATTTCAATTTCAAATAGTACTACAACTGTGGTAAAAAAAATATGGCGTCTTGTGTTAATTTGATCTTAAGGTTAACTGTCTTTGAAAATGTAACTACAAAGAATAATTGACTAAATGGTTGAAGTCAGGTAGATAAGCTAGGCAGAATTTATCGTCGTTGTCGACCTAATATTACTTTAAGGAAGCGTAATAAAGGCGATCAAATAGGTTGCTATGTAGGTATAAATTACATAGAATTTCCAATAATATCTACCTAGTTAGAATATTTTACCATCATTTCCAGTTACCAAAAGGTATATATTATCTAATTTATACTACCTATTTCGACTTTACCAGAAATTTACCTTTAAGGTAATTTGTAGTAGATTTTTTTAATTATTTTTCCCTTGCTACTTTAACTAAAAATACTTTTAAGCAAAACAGTGTATGAGGTAGATTTATTGGTATTATTTACGTAACTTTAAATATAAAGTAGAATCAATAGGTAAATTTCTATGGAAAGTGTATTTTTCCAGTTAATTTTACGTCATAACTACCTCAATAAGTAAATTCGGCTTTTTATCAAGTCGAGTCATAGGTAAATTTATGGAAAATGTTTACTGGGCTACTACTGCCTCAGGGTTGACAGAAGGACATACGTGAAAAACATAAGCAAAATTATAAAACTAATAATGAAATACATATCACTTGATATTATTCAGAATGATTGAAGTCTGCCATCGCATTAGTATAACATGCTAAAATTTGAGCGATTTTGTCTGTAAAATTCAGTTCAAACTTATTTGCAGCATAGAAAACGTCGGCGACTTTGATTCCTTTACCGCCGTCAAAGGTGTCGACGTTTTCATATTGCAAATAAGTTTGAAATAAACTTTACATGTTTGTATAAGGAAAATGAACGTTCCACATCTAACGAGGTTAATGGTGCAATTTCTAAATAGTACAGTATGGGCAGAAAGTGCCAAACCAAGTAGATAATATTCACGAATTTTACACATTGTTTTGTATCCCAGGTTTCTCAGTTCTTGTTGAAATTTGTGAAAAAAAGCTGCCAAAATTGTGTTTCATCAGGTTAGTTTTTAGACAATTTGTACAGCTGCCGCATTATACAGTTTTTCAGGTCAATTGTGATTTGAAAGAGAACATGTATCCTTTCTCTCTTCTGTAACAAACAAAATTTAAAGATAAGCAATAAATTAATTCCCTCCGCATAACCCGTGCATTCATTCAAGTAAATATATATAGAGTCCAGCTGCCAAGCTGCGAAAAAAATTATTTAAAATTTTAAATTTGAAACCTTTATGTTGCGGCAGCTGTACAATATTCGCAAAACATTTTTTTTTTTCAGAAACAAGTGGAAAAGTATATCGACAGATTTCAAATTTTATCAAAAAATATAAATTTATTATAAAGTTACACCTTTTTGATATTTACAGTGAAAAAAGGGACCTAAAATAAAATTTCAAAACGGTGCGTTGTAATTTTTATTTATCTGCAAGTTTGATATAATATGTCCTATACCAAAAATTATAGTTTTCGAAAAATAATGGTTTTTGTGAAAATAATTTTTTTTTTTCAAATGCACAGCAAAACAAAAAATAAAGGTACATAACTCTTTCTTAAAAAGAATTACTGATTTTTCTAAGACACTTTTAGAACGTTGACACTCTGAAAAGCGTTTCTTATCCTATTTTTCATATCGTCTCTAGTAGTAGTAGGAATATGGTCACCTTGATCTTTAATATAACCCTATAAATAGATATCTAATTTAGTAAAGTCAGGTGACCTAGATGGCCAATTTAAGGAACCTTCCCTACCGATTCATCGGTCAGAAAACACATTGTTGATATATTCTCTAACTCGAACACTTTAGTGGGCAGGGGCACCATCTTGTATCAACAGTCTTCTTATTACTTCTAAAGGTATTGGTAATAATTTATCTACAAGATTTTCTAAATCATTTTGGAAAAAATTGAGATAATTAATTGTCTTCATTCAGGTTGCCATTAAAGAAATGAAGTCCGACCATACGGTCTCCAATAATACCTCCCCAAACATTGAGTGACCATCTATGCTGGTAATCCATAGTTCTTCCAAAATTAGGATTTTCCGTAGCATAATAATGTAAATTATGTCTGTTGACATTTCCATTTTTGTGAAAAGTTGCCTCATCAGAAAAAAAGTACATAGGTAATAAAAACAATATGATGTGTCCTGTATCCTATTTGCCGCCCATACACAGAAATTTAACCCATTTAAAAAATTTTGCTCATCCTAGTAATGGGTGCGAAAGTCAAAATATAATAAGGTTAATATGTTAATGGCGTCGTGTAACTTCCTCAACTAGTATGAGGATCTTCTACCAAATTAATAAAATCATGTGATTGTTATCTTCATTTGTAGTTCTATTTATACGATTGCTTTCTTTATAAGAAATGTCACCTGTTTCTTCAAATCTAGTTTTTACTTTGAGTGTATATTCTGGAGGCCAAAAAACAATTTGTCATTTTCGCTATCTTTACTGAAAACTAGGTGGAGGTTTGCAACAAAATCGAAATGACCTAAAATCAAATGACATTAAATGTCTTTGTTTCTATGAAGTCATCTCAAAGGTACCTTGACTTTTCTGAATAAAACGCCTACTTACACATAAACAGCCATATCTCCAAAAACAATTCATTCTCTAAACCACTCATTTTACGTATAGGACATACATCAAAGTTGCAGATAAATAAAAGATACACATTTTTTTACAAAAATATACAGGGTGTTCCATTTGAAAAGTTGAGTTTTTGCAGTTTGAATATTTATAAGTTAGCGGTGCTTTTATGAACACCTTGTATAAAATATATATATTCTACATCAGCTAAAGTATGGTATAAACTACTACCATATTAGAGAAAAATAATTAATCTTCAAAAACAAGTCTTAAATCAATTTTCAAAATGATACCTGCCAACGTCAATTTTCCACAAAAAATATTTTTTATCTCATTAGCCATCCAACAAATTTTAAAAATATTTTACTGCTGAATACGCCATCATAATGGGTTTCAAACACAAGAAAAAATATTGGGTCATTCCATCTAAAGAAATATATTCTTTCATCTGACACTTTTACGGATCACCTTGTATAATTCATAGTAATTTTAAAAAGTGTCTTTTTTATCACGATTTAATTAAAATTTTCAACCATGCCTCTATATCTAACGAGACAGGAGATACAGAAGAAATACGCCTTATATTCTCGACCGGATTCTGAAAAAAAGATATTCTGCAAATATTTTACAAATTGTTTAAAGAATAACTTAGGGAGGCACACAATTCTTTCAACTTTTTTCGCGATATTCAATTGAAATTTATTTCTGTAAAACTTCTTTACTCTTGATAGTTAAGCCATAAAGTATCGCTTGGATCCCATGCTCCAATACTAAGATATGCCATAACCAAATTTCATCAACCGCTACAGGTATATTATTATTTTGAACACATTTATACTGGATACTATTCAAGTGTGTGCGTTTGCTGTACTCATTTATTGGCTATTAATATCGGAGACAGAGCTTTTTGAACACTCAAAATTCTTAGTATAATAAACAGTTTTCAATAAGGCGGATGTTTTTTTTTTTAATAAAACAAGGAATTGAGGCAGAACAAAATTTTTTATTTTATTTTTAAGTACAATCGATGCAATTATGTTCTGAAAATAACATCATTCAAATGGCCGCCTCTGCTTCTCTTACAGGACCAAATTCGATGAACCCAATTTTCAAGCACTTTATTCAATAAATCAGGCCTTATGTCACGAATACAGCGTTCTATATTCAATTTTAATGCATGAATTTTGTTTATTGGCATAAACCAACGACTTCAAATAACCCCACAAAAGGTAGTCCAAAGGAAATAAATCACAATTTCTTGGAGGCCTATTGACATTCGCATTTTTCGAAATAATCGCCTTACCGAACTTTTCACGCAATAAATTGATTGTGTTGCACGTAGCGCCGTCTTGTTGAAACCAGATGTTGGTTAAATCAATATAGTTACGCCACTGGACTGTGTAGACTGGTTAGATGAGATTGGAATTGTACACGAACGGCCGGGAATATTCTGGAATGCCCTAGATCGTGTGAACGGATGTATAAATAAGACACATGGTGGGCCGAACCTCAGTCTGAAGTCGAACGTGAACGAGTAAAGAAGAAATAAGAAAGAGACTTATAAGTGTTCAGTTGCGATTATAATTAGGACAGTGATTAATCTATTGTTGTTAATTGTTAATTAGTAAATAAAGTAGTGAGTAAGTGTTACCTGGACTTTCACTCAACGAATCTACGAGTATAGGTGTTTGTGTGGATAGCAAACACGTAACAATATCATACAATTCAAGCCATAAAAAAATTCGTTATTATCGCCCTGTACCGCTCACAATTGGCAACAATGGCATCTCCGTTCTCATTTTCAAAGACATAAGGACTGATGATGCGACCAGGCCAAAAACCACAACAAACGGTTACTTTTACGGAATGTAAAGGTCACTCTAGATAACGACAATTTTATTTATTTACCGATCCAATGAGAAGAAGATGAGCTACATCTAAGAAAACGATTTTCTTAAAAAAAATCAGCATCATTTTCAAGTTGTTCCGAGGCAAAATAAGCGAATTTACGGCATTTGCGATGATTCAAAGGCTCCCATTCTTATGTGAGACCATTTTGGAAGGTAATGTAAACCCAAATCCTTCCGTAAAATGCGCCAGGTGGATGTTGCAGACAGTCCCAACTTTTGAGAACGCCTTAGATACGATAAATTTGGGTCTTCAACAACACTTACCTGAACGGCAGCAATATTCTCATTACTTCGAGCAGTTCTTTGTTTTACTGGCACGCGAACATTGAGTAATGAAAAAGTACTATCAAAATTTTCAACAGTTCGACGAATTGTGAGCACCCTAGGACATATTTGATCACCATAAATTGGTAAAAGTGCACGATAAGTTGCAATAAAAGAACGATTATTTTGATAAAAAATCGGATAATTTTCAAACATTGTTGAGGCGTGTATCTTTCCATGATTAAATTGCAAACCTTACTGAATACAATTGACAGTGACAGACGATTTTGACATTTCAAATATGGCCACAATGTCAAATTGAAAACCTATCACCCCTATTGAAAAATCTTTTATTAACAACGTTATAACACCTGTTTCATCCACAGTCACCCATAAAAAATTTATTTCGTACGTCCTCTATAATAATGCCCAAAACATTTTGATACACACTTGTTAGATATTTTTTGCGCAATGTAGGTAAAGTCAGCATTGTCGACAACTTTCCCAGACAGACTACATGCACAAAACATGACACACAAAGCATAAAAAAATCCTTTTTTTGTAACTGTACCGTCAATATCGGTAAGAGCATTTTATGCAAGAATGTTAACAGCCCATATGCCAAACACAGTTTCATACGCGGTTTTGTTACTAACTGAGGAATAAGAGCCGAGTTACCTATAATATACAGAAAGTAAGCATTAGCAGAGAATTAATTTTCCATCTAGCTGTCCTCTGATCAACAGTACGATACGATGCCAATCAGTCTTACTTCAGTACACAAACTATATATCGTGTCATTTGAAAAAAAGTTAACTCATAGTTTGTCAAAAAATGTTGATGCTAATGGTATTTGGTTTATATGCTAATTTCTAGTGTCAGTTGAATCTTTTTATTTGTTTAGTTGTGCATTGGAATTAGATCATTAATAACACCGCTCGGTAGCGCATTGAGTCACTGTGTTAAGTGACACATAGCTGGTTTCGATTATGGCAAAGTCGAAGAATTTGGTTGTGTGTGCATTTTTTTCAACTGTGTAATACCTGTCCGAGCAGCTTCTGCTTTGGTTTGGGGGTTATCTAATATATGTGGTGTGTTTTATGTGGCTTGCTCCGTTTTGGTGACTTCTTGAGACACTAGGAAATATCTGATTTCCAAACACTTTTTGTACTAAACATAAGTTTCTACATCTAAGTAATAGCGCCATTGCAAGACTTTATTTTTTATTTTAATCTGTCAGATAAAACGAAGAAAATCCAGAAAAAATACCTAAAAAAGTATAAAGAACTCAAAACGTCAAGAATAATTATGAATACAGATTTATAAATAGATTCCTAATTTGAATAGATCCCCTCATTTCGTCAATCAGAAGAACACCCCAGAAAAAGTTCTAGTCGCTTTACTCAGAAATTTTAAACTTGTTAAAGCAGACTCAAATGCCATTTCAGCAGAAGAGCTTATTTTGTTTCCGCACAGTAAGAGAAAGTGATACCTCTACCACATCCGGTAGTGAAACTGCTAATGATGACTTAATTGGGTTGACAAGGTAGTTTATGTTTGTTAGAATTATTTATGATCCCTTGGAAAGTATTCCTCAGAATCTAGAGCAGCATTACGTTCAATAAAATTATTCTAATTGAATTGTTTAATAAATTTGATACTGCATAAAATACTATCCCGAAAATACACCCCTAGGCTTCAATTTCTTAAAATAATTATTTTCTTTCAAAGCCACTTGAATTGAAAAGAGCTAAAAATTGATTTTCACCTGTAAAACTACTATAAAACCACCCCCAAATTACTCTTTTGTTAATTATTACGGTAAATAAATGGGCAGAGATGAGGGAATATGAACATAAAAGTAAAACTTATCCGTATCCTCATACACCCATTCATTACTCGGTTACATCCTAAAATAACAACCCTCAAAAACCCCTCCTGTGAGTTAAAATTTATTACGAATCTTCTTGCACTTAAGGATAATTTTAAATTTAAAGTTCATGTCAAATTTAGACTTCTGGCCTCTTTTCCAAATTTTCAAACCACTGTACACTGGTCGATAAGAATAGGCCCCTTGCATTTACCGTATTTTTTAAATTAATTCATATATTCTAATATTGTCTTACTAAACATTAGTAATTATCAAATCTGTTTTCACAATTCCCATCTGAAAAATGTTTAAATTATTAATTGAACTTGGCGTGTCCGAGAACGCTCTCATATTGGAGCGATGTCAATTGTTAGTATATCTCCGTGTGGTGAACGGTACGATATCTTTCGTGCTTGTTTCCTAAAATTATTTGGATGTCTCCGGTCTGCGATATTTATGCAGATATAATATTATATTGTAACGACATCCTGAAACATTCCCAAACAACAGAAAAACAGAAATTTATACAACACAAAGTGAATTTTATTTCATTTTAATATGTTAATACGCAAACAAGTTTTATCAGAAAATGTATGACAAAAAAAAACAAAAAAGTTATATATTTACATTTGTCAAATTTGGAGTTGACGTCACACTATATTCTTATAGGTAACTCGTGAACGGTTGGAGGTATCTAAATTATGTAAAGACATTTAATTGGTTCCTTGTTAAGGACTACTCAGCGATAGGGGTTTCAAATCCGTACCTAATGCCCTTCTGGTTTCTAATTTTTTGTCTATAGATAGAATGAACAATTCACCAAATATTGTTTAAAAAAAATACTTCAATTCTTCATATAAAACACAAAGTACTGAGTATATTTGTTGACCATACGTCCATAGATGACAAAACTCAGTTTTAGTATCTTAAAAAGTGTTTAGATGAGAAGGAGTGTACAATAGTTTTATTTCATTTTAAAATATTAATACGTAAACTAGTTCTATCGAAAAATGTATGACAAAAACGAGGGGTCAACCACTGCTGGAAATCAATGTATATTTTGTAGGAATTACTTTGAAAATACCGGGGCATTACTGGAATTACTAGCATTATTTTAGTAATACCGGTATTACTTTAGAAATTCAGGAATTATTTAGAATTATTTTAAAATTACCTTACATGAAATTACTATGGCATTACAAGAATTTTTTAGGCAATACCTCGGAATTTCTATAAAAACATTTATAAAACTTGTTATAAAAATTGTAGTATACGAAGACGATCAATCATAAATGTATCATCATGTTTCAGTTTTACTTTTTTTTTTTGTTTTTTTTGAAGTTATGAAGTTCATCCGAATGTGACACACCAGTGCAATGGTGTTACATCGGAATTATTTCAAGAAAAAAGTATGCCACTGAGTTTTCAAATTTTTTTCACATTTTTCAAAATTCTCATTTAATTTGTAATAAGACGCCTATTTTACAATCTTAGTTTAAGGTCACATTTTCAGAGCTTTTTTCAAAAGCAAGCAAACTCGCTCTGAAGCAGAAATTATTTTGAGTCATGGATATACGTTTATAAATAATATTAGAACTGGTGATGATTAAAAAAAAACTGAAAGAGATTAATGAATTTATAGCATATGTCAATATTTCTTTCTTGGTTCTGCCTGAGCTCATTGTAGGTATATTTTATTCCCAGAATTAGTTCGTCGCGGGTTGCAACAAGTGTTCTGTAAACTTTTCATATGACACAGCCCCAAACGAAGAGATCTAACAGGTTTAGATCTGGCAAGCGAAGCGACCAGAGTACTGGTCCCACACCAAGATTCAATTCAACAAAATTGGCATTTGCCATCCCATATATCCAACGTTCTAGGTAATTTTTGTTTAACCACTATTTAACAAAATATAGGACACACCTTCCAATAAGTCTTTCAAGTCGGTTACAAGAAACTCAAGAAAGAGCGTAGCATTCAAACGGGGAGGCAAAAAATGTGGTCTGGGAATATTATTATTTATCACCATTCAGACATTCTAAATTAGTATTGAAATGAAGTAGGCCTGATTTCGTGGGGTTTTTATGCAGACGGATACGTAAATTATGGAAATTAACTATCACAACTCTTGTAAAATTTGCCTCGTCGCTTCACAAAATTTTGAGCAAGAACTGCGGATCATCTGAAACGGAATTCAAATTCCAGTTGCAGAAATTTAAATGTTTTTCTGCGTCTCCTGGCTTTAACCTTGCACAGGTGGTAGATGAAACGCTTTTCGGTGATCCTTCGGAACACTTCATTGCGACACGTTAATATTTCTAGCTACTCGTTTTATAGACGACTGTCTGTCGGCATTGTAATTGAGAATTCTGTTACCATACAGCTTACAATTAGTGCAATGATAATGTCTATTCTTCTATGTTCCTAATAAAATGTACATTAATACAAACTATTATCACTAACGGCCGGTATTATAAACATAGGGATCTTTAACTTAAAAGGAGTTTTACTGACAAGAAAATGTATTACCAGCAATTCGAGCAAAATATAAACATGATAGCCTAATTTTTTATTTAAATTATAGGATTTATATCTCATATTTATAATTTGTTTGTAATACACTTTCTTGTCACTAGAAATCCCTTTAAGTTAAAGATCCATTTAAAATGCTAATAACAACTCATTTTATTTCATTCAGGGTTAATTTTTGAATAAGTGGAATTACTAAAATTACTCTATGTAATTCGAAATTACAAAGAATTATAGGAAATAAATGGCATTCTTTTAGAATTATGTTACAATGTTATGGAATTACGTGAAGTTATAGGAATTACTTCAAAAATATGGAATTTTCTAAATTACTGGAATTAATTACCTTTGTAATTCTATTATTGGAAATCAATGCACATTTTACAAAGAGTGGTTGACCCCTCGGACGAAAAACAAAAAACTAGCCAAATTTGGGGGTGATGTCACACTATATTTTTTCTCATACTCCTGAACGGCTGGAGATATCTAAATTCTATAAAGACCCTTGATTGGTTCCTTGTTAAGAATTACTCAGCTGTAGGGCTTTCAATCCCATACCTAATGCCCTCCTCCTTCCTAAATTCTTATTTACAGATAAAACTGAAACACCCAAGTCTATACATTTAAATGTTTTTATATAAAAAAAAATAGAGGTGAGTTTGTTAGATATGTGTAAGAATTTTATATACACCCCGTATATATGTACCATTGGCTTGGTGGAGTAGTAAACTAGATAATCTCTCCATCGTCCTGCGGGGTCGAATCACGCCACCGGCACATGTCGGTATGTCAGCGTTTTTTCATAAGTGTAACCCTTGCCCGTGCAGCTTCGGCTTTGGATTCGGGGGTTGTCTAATGTCTTTGGTGTTTACGTTATGTCTTTTTTTTTAGAAAAATTATATTTGGACGTCCCTTTATCATTTTCAAATAAAAACTGTTTGAGTTTGCGATTGAAATCCATTTAAATGAGCCTTGCTTAAAAGGGATAATTATTGACAACTTTGTGTCCGATGATTTTCAATAGCACCCAGTAGGCTCACACAAAATTCCACGATGGAAAACTTCTTTAATGCCACAAACACAAAAAAAAAATGAGGAAAACCGTTCGAAACCCAGAATTCCACTTGTTAACGTGCATGTACTTTACACATATTATTTTTTTTATTTCCTTTGCATATTTATTTTTAATATTATTATTTTTTTAATTACTCACACCAGAATGGATTTGCCCTGCAAATACGAAACATGTTTTTGAAAATTCCGTTGGATCCCCTTTAACCATCTAACGACACTTTTCTACGTTTTCAGTTTCTTGGAACTTGGACAAAAGTATTTACTGGCGTTTTTAAGTATTTTCACACATCGATACGAGGCATCAATAATATGATGGTAATTTAGAAGAATTGATTATTATATTTACTTCACTTAAAATTTAACAACACAAATAACATCACTTGTTTACATTTAACAACATGCTTTGCCTGCTTTGTGTTATCAGATAACGTCACTGTATATATCTGCGAGACCAACAGTATTTGCGCGTAATGGACTAATTCAAATTTTAATGTTAAATAACTTTTGTACTGTTTTAGTATTGAGTAAAGTTTCCAAAAATGCCAAAATTATATTTTTGGCATGAAGCCTATTGTCCTGATAAACTTAAATCACACAAGTTCAAGACATGATGAGTTTATAGAATGTGTTGGAAACTGGTGTGAAGACTTGATGGTAAAATACAAAAACTCTTTCTTATTTTTTGGAGACTTTAATTTAAATTATTTAGCTCATAATGTCCATGTTAGCAATATAAAAAATGTATTTCAAATCTTAGGATTAGAACAAAAAATTAAGGATTGTACAAGATGTACCAACACCAGTAGTACTTTAATAGACTATGTAGTTACGAATAGTAATGTAAAAGCATGATGTTCCTAAAATTTCCGACCACTCAGTAATTTCAGTATGTATGACAAATACAACAAATGTTAATACCAATAATTCTGTTACGTTTAGAAATTTCAATTCATCCAATATTACAAAAATTATTGAAGATTTGCAAAATATTAATTGGAATATACCAAGTAATGATCCCGAAGAAATTCTCAATTTTTTAACAAATAAGACTACACGAGTAAAATGTTTGTCCGATAGAAAATAAAATATGTCGATCAAATCAATTACCCTGGTATGACACGGAAGTTAAAAGTTTGGCTATGCAAAGAGATGAAACATACAAATTTTTTAAACGATGCGATGTGAGAATAAAACAGAAAAAGATACTTACTGGAACCAATACAAAATATTTAGAAATCAGATAGTATTATTGCTGGACATTAAAAAAATTTATATTATGAATATAAAATTGATCTTAATAAGACTGATGCGAAAAAGATGTGGAAAACTTTAAAACAATTAGTAAAAACAGAAAATAAATCATTCTTAAATAACACAATTTTGTTTAGGGATGAAAACAATTCTTTAGTTGAAGTTAAAGGAGAAAAATAAATAGCAGACAATTTTAACAATTATTTTGAATCGAGTATCAGAGATATTTCTCAAGCTATACCGAATGTAAATGAATGGACTGCTGATGATAATTTCCTACTCCCTGCATTTACAGAATTTAAATTAGTAGATCTTAATGCCTTAGGTGAAATAGTTAAAAAACTTGACAACAAAATGAATTATCATGAAGTTTTAAGTGGGGGTATGATTAAAAAATCTTTTAATATAATAGGACCAGCTTTACTACAATTTGTAAATGCATCGTTGCAATCCGGTATAGTTCCAGAAAAAATAAAAATAAGTACAGTTATTCCTATAGAAAAAATTAAAAACAATAATGATTCTTTTAATTTTAGACCTATCAATACACTTCCACCAATAGAAAAGATTTTAGAACTAGTAGTATATGAACAACTAATTAGTTATTTTAATAGCAATAATTTATTTATTCTAAACCAATCAGGATTTAGAAAAGAACATTCTTGCGAAACGGCTTTACAATTAACTATTTCAGAGTGGATTCGGAATGTCGATGATAATAAATATATTGTAGCAATATTTCTTGACTTTAAGAGAGCGTTTGAGACAATTGACAGACATCTGTTATTAGAAAAACTAAAATATTATGTTATTAATGGAATTGTACTTCGCTGGTTTGAAAATTATTTAACAAACCGCTTTCAAATTACAAAAATTAATAATATTTTTTTCGCCTCCTTTAGAAAATAAATTTGGAGTACCCCAAGGCAGTGTACTAGGTCCAATTCTTTTTATCATTTATTTAAATGATTTTGTTAAATGTACATTATGTGATTTTGTAAACTTATTTGCTGACGATACACTGATAGCCGTTGTAGATGCAAATTTAGATGCGGCCGTGGAAAAAATGAACCATGAACTTATTAAGATTGAAGAATACCTAAACACTAACAACCTAAAATTACTTAAATATTGATAAAACTAAAGCTATGATTATAACAACAACTTATAAATATAATAGTATTAATTTAAATAATATCAACCTCAAATTTCAACAATTAAATATAGAAATTGTCAGAAAAGTTAAATATTTGGGATTTTTTTCTTGATAACCATTTGAACTTTAAAGAACATAAAAAATAAAATATCAAAAAAACTCTTTTTTTCTCAAGAGCATCGAAAAACTTGTCTTTAATGACAAACATTACAGTTTATAAATCTATTATTCAACCTCATTTTGAATATTGTTCTAGTATCTTATACTTATTTGATAATAATTCAATACAACAATTACAAAAACTACAAAACAGAGGAATGCGCATTATTCTGAGATGTAACAAGTACACTCCAATAAACTTAATGTTAGAAACACTACAATGGTGTCAGTGAATACTCGTTTAAAATATTTTACAATGATCTTTATATACAAAATTATAAATAATCAGTTGCCACCTTATTTTCACCAGTCTATTACATACATATACCAGTGAAGTGCATGATTATGAAACCAGAGGTAGAAATCTATTATTCTTAAAAAAAGCAATATCAAATAAAGCACAAAAAACTTTATTTTACAAAGGTGTAAATGAATATAACTTTTTACCTAATAGAATAAAGAATTCTGTATCGGTCAATGTCTTCAAACGAAAACTAATTGATCATTTAAAATACTACTGGTCTTTTCGATGAACCTAACTCAAATGTCATCAATATATTGTTGTAATTATCTGAATATTTGATTTTTAAGTACGAATTTCAGTTATTTATTGTTTATAGCCATTATTCAATATTTGAATTGTACAACCTATCCAATTTAATTGTTTAAAGAGAATGTATATTTCTTTGCTATTTAAAGTACAGTATTTTTTTTTATGTTTATGTTTATTCTTATGTTTATCTAAGTTTCACTTTTAATATTGTTAAAATTTTGATAAACACAATTAAGTGTTTTTAGTTTATATTATTATACGCTGTATTTGTATTTTTATTTTATATTAGGCTTGCCTATTTAATAAATTACTTACTTACTTTCTTACTTACTTACTTACTGTTTAATTTCAATAGCCCATTTGTGATCCAACCATTTTTTAATAACACAATTCACTGTGCCTCCAAAAGCCCAACGATTAGAGAACGACAGACCAACTACTTGAATCCCATTTATTAATGAAAATAATATGAAATCAAAAAGACTACAATTTAAGATTCGCTCATATTAAATTTTGAATGTAATATTATAATGGATCCTTTTCTCCTAAAATCATTCATGATTTATATGACTGACTATAAAGCATGGAAAGAGAAATACATAATGAGATTCTCGATAAACTCTGTTTTAACTAGGCAAATAAAGATTTGTACAAGTCAACAATCGTGATTGGAGTTCAACCTCAAGGGCAAATAGTCACGAAATGCAATAAGCATTTCATTTTTCCCTCCGATAACGGTTTGAAAAGACAGACGACTGTAGAGCAACATACAATTATATATAAGTAAAAACTTACGTCACATTTTAATTGAATGTCAAGTAAGTAAATGTAAATAAATTTTCGCTTTATCTCGGCAATGTCTCCACAAATTATCCAGTGTCTGAGTAAACACTGATCTCTGGAATTAGCAGAAAGATAATGCTTCCAGCACTTTAGTCGATAATATGCTCAATGTGGTGATGACATGGCATATTGTGAGTATACGGAATTTTAGGGAAGAACGGTGATATTCACATTACACGAGAGTTATGATGACATAAAAATGGCTGATGCTTTTACATTATTAAAATTTTATTAACAGCTGAGAAATTACCATATAATTTTCCATCATCAACAATAATAATTACGGTTTAATGAATTTTTAGCCACATTACAAATAACGAATTATTTTGAAATGTATATGGGCCGCAAGTGAAATTAAGGAACAAATATAATTTCTAAAATTTTTTCTTCAATAATTTATACATGGTTTATACTACACTGAGGGAAATATCTGGCTTGAAATGACTAAGAAGCCTTACTTTTTTCAATTTAATAAATATTTATTATTCTGCATTATATTTAATTCAGACAAATAAATATTTTTCATAATTTTGTTATAATAAGCATGTTTCGAAGATTGGATTAATTGACAAAACTAAATGATTTATTTCAGGAATTCTCTTGGTATTTATTTTTTTGTAATTAAATAATTATTTAAAAGAAATAAATCTACTCATGAATAACAAATTTGTATCTGCCACATTTATTACATTATTATATTTATTTCATAGAAAGAAATATTTACTATTAAAGTTTATACCCTAATAGCGGAAATAAATATTTAATTCTAATAAGAAATATTTATTCCCCATTAATAAATTTGTTTCTGAGAACTAAATGTTGGCCCTCTACCGGCGAAACCGCGGTAGCGCATTAGACAAGATTCAACAAGACGCCATTGTTCCCTTTTTCTCTTATTAAAAGCTTTGTGTTAAGTGTTGTGTCCCTTTCGGTAGATGTATAGTTTATTAGAAGAATATGGGGGCTGTAAGCCTCAAAGAAACTTTTAAATGTAAGTTTTTAATATTTGTACGTGGTAATTTGTTTATCATAGCATATTAAAGTACCTAACCTAGCCAAAAACTGTTTAGTTGTGAAAATTTGTTCAGAGTTATTTATTTTTGTTATTTTTTTAATTAATATGTGTAAATATTTTTCATATATTTAGTTTTGTTTACCTTTAACACAGACATTTGTTTGTCTGTATCCTTAACCTGACACATCAATTAAAGATTACAATAAACAAGCAGTAAACAAAATTGAAAATTAATCTTTATTTGAACTTTCTACTATTATTTCTAAGTTAATAATAAATTCACTTATTAGGTATTTTTGAAAAGTTCCAGTTAAACATATTACAGTCAAAATAAGAAAAGAATAAAAGGGAAATCTGTACACAAATATATCGGTTTAGAATGTTCTTTTTTTATTACTTTCTTTCTTGCATAAAAATAAAAAGACTATTTTTTTAACTAGGTGTTATTTATAGACTGTATTATATTATATTATTATTACCATACAATCTGAATGAATACCTTAACACCTATGTAAGAAGAATTAACATAATAGATATATGTTTTAACGTCATCGTGTCTATGGAGATATAATGAAGTTATAGTTCATGAGAGTAATTGATTATACTGATAGTGATATTATGTATGTACCTACATCTACGCAAAATTATATAAAAAATTATATATCTACCCTATCATTTTTTTAGAATATGTTTTATTATAAACAACTCGTGAAGCATACATGTTTTTAATATAAAATACATTTTAATTTCGCAAATATACACCTACCATAACGTTGCTTTAATGACAAAACATCGAATGTGCAAATTTGCCAGTTTCGACTTTTCTGTTGGAAAATAATATATTTTTTTTCAGTCTGCAGTGCCAAAACCGCAAATGCGAATTTTGAATATTTCTGAAATATTTTTATACTAGGAAACATACCTATAAATAAATTACGTTTGGATATTTAACAACAAATTGAACTTTATTTCCCTTCTTCTGAAAAATTAGAAAAATGCACAATCGTTGTTTTGGCAGTGGACCGACGATATGCTTTACAACTTGTGAAAAAAAAAATCTACTATAATTTTTAGCGAAATTGATTTTTTAATACATCATACTGTAGACAAATCGTGACGTTAGGTTTCGCAAATATAAACCAGGTAAGTAAAAATTTTATAAATATATATATATATATATATATATATATATATATATATATATATATATATATATATATATATATATATATATATATATATATATATATATATATATATATATATATATATATATATATATATATATATATATATATATATATATATATATATATATATATACATATATTTTTTTTTTTTTAATTTTCTATATTCATTTATTTGTTGTATCCGTATAATTTGTCTTCGAACCTTCTGTGGGTATTAAGTCGCTATCCTATATAAATTGTTTATATATTTTTTTAAATAAACCATGCGTAGCAAAGGGATTGTTCAGATTGTTTTTTTCTCCAAAAAACCAACCTATGACTAATCCTTTTAGCGCACAGATTTATTTAACAAATTCTTTAAATAATTTATAAGATGGTGGATACCCAAATCAGGTGCGAGGAGAAATAGTTTTTTTTATTATAAATAAATTAAACAGCTTTATTAACAAAAATTAACAATTTATTTAATATTAATGAATATACGAAATTTTCATTGTTTTTAAGAAATAAATATTTGTTTACTATAAATAAATTAAAAACGGAATTAATATATTCATCAACAATAAAGCCACGCAATTTTCTGTAAAAAGTCTTATCCCTGAGAAATAAATATTTAATGCTCAGAAACAAATATTTAATGTTCAGAAACAAATGTTTAATGTTCACAAATAAATATTTAATGTTCAGAAACAAATATTTCTTACAAATAAGTATTTTGATTTAATTGATAATATTAAATATTTGGATTTTAATCAAATAAATGCCTTAATTCTCCCAATTAAATGTTTAGTTCGCCAAATACAAAGAAATCATTTATTTGGTTGAAATAAAATTTATTTCTCCCAACAAAATCATTCTCTCAGTGTAGAGTATCTTAAGTAAATAGAGTCCCTTAATCAAGAGTCTGTCCATACGGCATGCGGCGGCCATAATTATTCTGTTGTGCAATGGTTAGCAGTCCAAGAAAATGATGTGAGAAACTGACAGTAATTAGGTAGTGATTGAAAACAGTTGGTAGTTGTTCAGAATTAAAAACTGAGTATAATGATCCAAAGTTTCAGATTCAACCTACCGGACAAGTACGCAAAAAAATAAATAAAAAACATTTAAAATCTCAGTTTTATCGGGATTTCAGCAGAATTACAGTTAAGATATCTTGAAGATTATTTATCGAAAGCCAAAAAATGAGGGTCTTTTAATAACTGATAAATCTGAACCCTTGATATTTTATTACGAAGGTTATAGTTTCGCCGTAAAAAATTCATAACTAAACAAAGCGAACATTTTTATCAATCTCTTACATGAAAAATGTTTTAACAATGTTGATTTACCAAAATTTCTGTCAACTTGTTTGAAAACTTGGTAACAAATAGTATATACAGGGTGGGGCGATAGTGCGTCCGACTTCAATATCTCGAGTTCTATGACAGCTGGAAACTTGAGTTAAAAACATAAGCAAATTAGACAAAAAAAGTATATAATCGGAAATTGTTTTCGAATATACAGGGTGAGCCAAGACGATTTTACAGGGTCAAGCAAATTTTTTATTAGTATTATTTATTATTGACTCTCCCAACAACTTGGATGTAATGATATGATATATTTTTCAAATAACTATTTACCAAAACATCTCTTGTTGTGACTCGCACTGGAGTACGCGTTTGAGGCAAATATTGGGGAAATATCAAATAACTTGATCGCGTCTACCACGCGGATTCCGTGTGAAACATTTTTATGGCCAATTTATGGCGACTATTCATAGGACAGCGCTTACATTTTCTATACTTTGATAAATCCGCTTCGCTGCGCCGCCTGCATCGCCCGTAACTTGTCGCTCAAGCAGAAAATAATGGATTTATAAACTACCATAATGTTTAATGAAAAAACTAAACAACTTAATAATACTCCATTTTTTATTTTATACTAGAGTCTCTTAAGTAAATAGAGTTTCTTAATCAAGAGTCTGGCCATACGGCATGCGGCGGCCATAATTATTCTGTTGTGCATGATTTGAAAATGAAATATTTTTAAAGAACATGAATATTTTGACGCAGATGTGAAAGTGCTTGACGCACACGATATACATATTTTAAAACAGTATTTATCCTCTTAACGGTCCATTAAAAATATGTTGTATTGTATGTAGTCGTTTGTCTTCCATTCTGTTGATTCCCACTGCATGCGTTTTGCCACAGCTATTTTTAAAAGATTATAGGATTATTGTCTTAAGGCACTGAAATTTCATGGATAAAGAATAACTTTTGTCTCTTAAATATGTAACGCTCACGGTTAAACCTACCCCGAAGCATTAGCTATGCTGTTTACTGATAATTTATTGAAAAAATTATTATATTAAAATTTATTTAAAAAAGTAGTTACCATTCCTTACACTGCCGTCAACTACAAAGTTGCAAATATGCACACAAACGCTATATGCAGTGTTTTAATTTAAGAAACTCACCTGTACGTCCCTATCGGATCGAACAATTTCACGCATTTCAGAGATATTAATGAAAAACCTTTTTTTCTTTGGAAAAATCAACACAATCTATCTCCGAAACAAAGCAGTTAATGACAAAACATCATTTGAGATTTTCGTCTCAAAATTGGTTCAGGAATTATCTCTAGAATTTACTCGATGTATTTTAGGATCATTCCTCGGATTACCCTATATATTACAAAATCATAATTATTTAAATAAAAATCAACTTTCAATCAAGTGGGACATCCCCATTATGTGAAGGAGTGTGAAATGACCAAAACCGGAAAAATCAATATATTTTACCACTAGGTATACACTCAAAGACGTATTTTTGAGTTGGGACCTTTGATGTGAAAATAACACTGATGTAGTTATCCATGAAATCCCAAGATCTCATATAATGCACTCGACGCGCGTTCCGCCAACCAAGTTGGCATCATCTGGAAATGATTTTAACCTTATGCTAACAATGTATCCTATTTATACCTAAACTATTGTCACGGTTCGGTGAACCATGGTCCACTAACCAATAAAGCGGGCTATTTGGGATTGGAACGCTGACACTCTTTATACCTACTATTTTTACACCTGTGATTTCCATGCTTTCAAATGCATCCAGCTCTCTAGTATTTGTTACATTGCTAATTAATCTTAAATTGCTAATATCTATTTTATGGTTGTTCTCAAACGCATGTTGGGCAACACTAGACTTATCTTTTCTACCATATTTTAGATGGGCCATATGCTCTTTTAATCGAGTTTGAATTGATCGTCTAGTTTGTCCAACATACTTTTGGTTACAGTCCATACAACTAATTTCCTAAATCTCCGACTTTTCATTTGTTTCAATTTTATCCTTCAGATTGCTTAAAAGTTGTTGTAATTTATTTCTCGATGAATGAACCATTATCATACTCATATATTTAAAAATCTTACCAATACGACGGTGAATCGAGGATCGAATGGAATGGATACAAATTTAGGATTTTCTTTCATTTTGAAAAGTCGAGGAATTTCGAAGTGTCTCTTTAAATTTTCATTTCCTAATTATTTTATCAATTAAACTAACAGAATTTCCATTACTCACAGCTATATCCTTAATCAATGCATTTTTCTTCAAACCTCTCCTTATTGAGGGGAAGCTTAATAGACGATGGACTAGAAAATTAAGACTAGAGCCATTTTGTATAGAGCACAATGATGAGAATCCTTAGAGATATATCTTAGAGTACTGGTATCTTTTCTGTATATATCAAATTCTAACTTATTTTCACTATTTCTAATTATTAGTACATCTAAAAATGGTAGTTGTCCAGAGTTTTCAATTTCATATGTGAATTTAACTGACGCGAAACGACTGTTTAATTTAGAAACAAAGTAGTCAATATCAGCGACTTACGAGAGAGATTTACGAAATTAGCTGTAAGGACAGTAATCAAAAGTATGTTGGACAAACTAAACGATCAGTTCAAACTTGATTCAAAGAGCTAATGGGCCATCTAAAATAAGGTAGAACAGATAAGTCTATCGTTGTCCAACATGCGTTTGAGAACAACCCTAAAATAGATATTAGCAACTTAAGATTAATAGGAATGAAACAAATACTAGACAGATGGATGCATTTAAAAGCTTGGAAATCACAAAGTGTAAAAATAGTATGAATAGTGACAGAGGGCAAATCCCAAATAGCCAGTTTTATTGGTTAGTGGGTCACGGTTCACTGAACCGTGACAATAGTTATAATAGATATATAAATACGATACATTGTTAGTAGTGATAGGCACTATCGAATGACTTGGATTATCGAATATTTACTGAATGAATGATTCCAACTACAGAATGAATTCATTCGAATAAATTCATTCAATTACAACTTTTCTAGGAAACATCATCTGAATGATATTGTTAACTTGCTAATTAATGCTGCTGAGTTTCACCTCTCATAAAAAATGGATCGTTAGAATCAGAACCGACATAGGCTTGTATCAGTCACATGTCATCATCAGTTAGTTGGCAGTTGCGTTTTGTTTATTTTGTTGTTTACACTGTATCATATAATAAAATGTGTCTCTTATCTATGAATAAAATACCGTCTCCGTCTATGCATATTCATAGCTTCCATTCTTAAATCCAACATTTTTTAAATTCATTCAATCGTAATTCAACTATCGAATAAGTACCATCTTTCAAATTATTCGATAGTTTCCATCACTAATTGTTAGCATAAAGTTAGTTTTAATCATCTCCAGATGATGCCAACTTAGTTGACGAAATGCGCGTCGAGTGCAGTATATGGTGTTTTGGTGTTTCGTGGAAAACTACGTCATTGTTAACAATTCTGAGTAACACAAATAAATTAAATTAACTTTTCCATTATAAAACACCATCTACTGACACTCACGTATATATTTTCTACTCTTATTACATTTTATCACCTTTCTACAATCTAAGTCAAACTGTCAATTATTTATCTTTGTAATTTCCAGCAGGATAAATTTTGTGCAAAACATCGTAATCCCAAGGAGGTCATATTATTTGTTCCGTCTAAATATTTTTCTTAGTGCAGCAAGGGATTATAGTCTCATAATATAATACAAATACGGGGATGTCTTTTGATACAATGCACGTACGGGCTAGACTCTAGTAGTTCTAACACTACTCTGAAAAAGTTTTTGAGTGACTGTTAGTTTAGTGTAGTTTTTCCAGTCTCAGTGTAAACACTATAAAACGCCTTACAAAGGAGTTCTTTCGTAATTACTTCCATACCATGTGCGTCGAACAAACGCGTATCGTTCGTTCTATTCACGCATGAAAGAAAGACTTTGTAATGAGATTACCTCATAGCAGCAGTTCAGATGAACTGTTTACACTGCGATTAGAAATACTATAACAACAGGTTACTCTACAAAAAAAATAAAATGATAAAAATCAAGTGGGGGTGAGGCAAAAAAACGAAAATATATATTGATAAAATGAATTAAAAATTGCTATTGCTGTTAGTAATTCTTGCACAATGACCACCTATATTTCTTGACCTCACTCAGTTGTTGCCTATGGGAATATTTGAAAAATGAGATTTATAGAAACGTAATCCCATCAAAAGAGTAGAAGAAATCATGAGGGTATTTACCGCTTGTAGAACAATAAATGGAGAATTTATCGTTGCTGCTTTCTTAAAAAAGATTTTCATTATTTTGGTTAGTAAATTATAGAAAATAATTGAATATTTAGATGACTGAAATGATACATGCAATATATATTTTTTATCTATCAAAATACTGTTTTTAAACAATATAAGTACCAGCAACTTTTAAATTGAATTTTCCAGTTTTCACGATTGGTTATTTTTGTAAATTTCTGGCTTTAAAATTACTTGAAAATAAACAGTTTTGCATAAACCTTAAACCTTGGAAGTGATGAGTAGTTCGTTGTTGAATTGGCATTTTCATTTTATTTGTTTCCTTTCTTCATTTTCATTTTATTTAGTTGCTTCCTTTCTTCATTTTTATTTAACTTTTTTCTTATTCTGTCCCCCTGATTTTAGCCCTATTAGTCCTTTATGCTAACAAGGTCCTGGTCTAACGACAGGGGATTGTCTATTAAAGTTAAGCCCTCCTTGTTTAGTAGGCAAATTTTATAAATGCCTATAGGGAATTGGATTTGATATATTATTATTTTATACGAATATAACACAATTAAAGCCCTTAACGTGCCAGAACTATCTAAGGGATTTTTCGGCTAACAAATTGGTGTCTACTGGGATGAGAGTATCTATAAATTGTCTATAAGTGTGAAATCCCCAATGTAGCGCAGTCTTAGAGATTTTAGGGGTTGCAATTACGATTTATTTAAGATTTTGAAACATAAGGCCCAAATCCGAAGGTAAATGTTACTAGAAATTTCTATCCAGTAATTTAAGATAAAATAAACTAGGTTTGTATTTTGTTCGCATTGCCGTTGGCAAGTAAATAAGAAATGTAATAAATCTCGTAATAAATACAAACTAAATCAGATGAGAATTAAACAAAGAAACAGATATTACAACTCAAAATAAGTAATACTGAGAGATAGAAAATGGTCAAGATACCAAAATGAATTAAGTTAACCAAATTTATCAAAAAAGAATTAAGAAATTTATTCTTGAATATATCAAACATCATACATAATAAAGGTACTATGAGAATTTAATATGAAATGAATCATTAGAAAACCTATAGTATTACTTATTAAAATCAGCTTTTGGTTTTCAATAATAATCAATAATTATTATTAACACATAATATTGTAATCCAGTTGGACAAAATTGACGAGAAAATTATATATCTTATAATAATTAAGATATAAGCTGTGAAAGGCTTAAGTGGAACACCCGATGTGTATTTAAACAGAAAACTAATCAATTAAGAAGTTATTATTTATGATACAGTTCCCTTAATTTATGGTCAAGAAAGTTCAAAATGATCCACCAAATCCCCCCCCTCCCATAACTTGGCCATTTCTGGATCGATTCGAAAATTTAAAAAATCATGTGAGATCATTTTCTTGGAAGCTTTCAGACGTCATATTGAAAAAATAATGACCTGCAAATCTAATAACTTACTATTCTCATGTCTACCCTTTCCATAACCAAGTAACAATTTAAATACCTTTTAGATTTATTTAGGTTTTATGAATGCTTTATAGTGACCAGCTCATAAACTAATGATTTATGCTAGATTTATTATATACCAAGTGCACTTAAAGATTGTTTTGCCTTATAGAAAGTCTTAAAGTCTTCAAAAAGTTACATCAAAACTAAATTATCCTTTAGTCTTTATTGGCTTAAGACTGATTTATTGAGGCATTTGTCAAGTCTTCAATAAAAATTTGTAGCTGTTAAGTCGAAGTTAGGAGTATTGAGTGTTATAGAGAATTTAGGACGTGCTGTGGTTTTATAATTGCTTTAAGAATTTATCTTCGGGTAGTTGTTAATGCCTGGTTAGTAATCTAAAATGCTTTGAGATCACCAAGTTTCAGGTCGAACCTTCATAAAGTGAACTACTTATTAAAGTTTTAATGAAGCAGACAAAAATCCGTAATAAATCAATCTTAAGAACATAATATTTTATAATGTCACTATAGTCGGGGCGCTGTAGGATTGCATCTTTCGTCTTAAAGAATCAAATCCATAAATAATGTTTTTCGGTTCAATTGTCAGCGGTACTCAAACAGTATGATACAATTATCGAAATTCTACGCAGGTCAGGTGTTCGCTGTTGTACAGCTCGAACAAGAAACAAGCGTCCACCATTTCCTTTTTCACGGGTGAAATAATTCTCCACCTTTAGTATAAACTGACGGTCAGCTCGAGTCAAGTCCCGAGTTAAATATTTTCCTTTCGATTGATTCATGATTGTTCATTTTTGAATAAACAAATTTACGGTTTTAGTATACGTGTTACCATTTCGGCTATTCTAAGTTCCTTAACCTAGAATAGCCGAAACGAAACCGCAAAATGAAGAATTTTTTATGTTTTTTCGGCAAGAATATATTTTTTCTTAAAACTTTTAGGTCCAATCAATCAAACAATCAACACAATTTATTTCAACATTAACAATAAAACATCTACATAGGGCTCCCGCCTCCGGAGCCAACCCGACATCCATGCGACAGAGCATCATGGCAATTGACGGGTTGGGCAGAGCGAGGTCTGTGTGGATTTAAAACTATAAAATTATACACATCAACTCCTGTCAAGTAATGACTAATTTGGACTTATTCTAAACAAACGCTAAAGGAACATTTTTAGCTTAAAATAATTAATGATAATATTAAAACTTTAAATTAGAGTATTTACAAATTTACCCAAATTTTGTTAATTGGTTCAAGGGAAAATATTCAAACACAAAAACCCGCTTAGGGCAATTCGAATGTGGAACGGCCATATCAGACTGTTTGTATATTATTATTACGGACAATTTGGAATATAGAAATGTTCTAATATAAAAATATTATAACTTGAAAGAATGTTTGTAAGAGAAAATTTTGAGAGAAAAAACGCATAAAAAAACAAGAATAATTTGGAATTTTGTCATGGAAGTTTATGTTTAATTCTGAATTGGGCATTATGCTCCCTCACTTGTGTTATGCTGCGTGTTAGTGGGTTATTCGAGTGTTGAGTTTCATAAAATTTTTGGGATGTGTTTTCTATGTATTGCGCTATTGGTTCTATGTCGGTCATTTCGTGTAAATGTCGTATAGACGTGTATCTGTCAAAGCTGTAATAAGACGAAGAATTTTGTTTTGATGTATTTGTAATTTGTGTATCGTAGTCGCGGATGCAGAGCACCATGCGGAAGCGGCATACCAAGGCCAGTCTTATTATAGTTGTATATATGTCGTTTGTTCGTCCTGTTGAGTCTGCTATTTTTGGCGTGTATAGCGTCACAAGAAACTGAATTTTAGGTTATGTTGTCCGATCACCATAAACCTTATAGATTTTAAAGCGGTTGTGTTATTTGCTCAAAGGGTTTAAAACGGGTTTTAAGATAAGCCTACAAATTTCAAGCAATGATAAGGCCAAAGAAGCTAAAATATACTTCTACATGAACAAATCGACATGTTAAGCAGCGACTGGTAATTTAATAGGCATTTTAAGACAAAACATGTTTGAAATAGAATTGGTCAAAATAGGGTTTATACAAACTGCCGCCATTATTTCTAGCGGCAAGATATGCATATCGGTCAGTCATATTGGGAATGTTTCGAATTGAACAAAAAAATTTAATTTGTATCTAATAGAAATGTGTTCTAAAAACAATTTACTAACACTGAACCATATTATGGGCGGATGCTACCGATTTATTTATTTTTAAGTCACCGAGAAAAAAATACCCATATATTTTTTAAAATTTTTAGGAACTATCTAACCCAAGTTTTACAGTAAACTTATCGTCGTTAAAAATTGTAGCTCACTATGAGGAGTCCCAATACTTCATTATAAGTAGTCGATATATAAGCTAAGTAGTTCTCAGTTGACGCGATATGTTCATTTTATAACAATGCATAAGGCCCATAAGCAATATCATGCATGCATCAAGTAAGCGTATCCCTAGATTTATTCTCATTTATGTTTACTTACTTAAATATAAAACGTCCACTCAAAGCATTTGTGAGTCCCTTTTAAATTTTAGTATGTTACTTATCCTAAACCAAGTATGGTTTTATAATACTCTTCAGATACTCTAGGAGTAAAGATTTGAACAATTTATTAAAACTTGAAAGTATTAATAATAGTTTTAAGAAGAGGCATATAGGTCCTTCTCTAGGTGGGCCCCTGTACTCTTATAAGAGTTTTAAATCAGTTTTATGGAGTTCTTTCAGACTATTTACGTTTATAAGTAGAAATAAGCTAGTTTTGCTAATTGAGGGAAAAATCATTTTATTATTTTGGAAAATGTGTCCAAAACTTTTATATGATCTTATGTGTAAATAATGATATTTCCCACATAGGACAATTATTGTAATTTTTTTCTAAAATTATGCAGATTTGTGTATTTGCAATTTTGTACATATTTTATGAAAATTGTGTATGTTAATGTATTAATGAAAAAAATAAGTCTATAAGTTTAGTTTACGTCGATTTTAAGAAATTTTGTCAGAATTTCATTTTTTTCGGTTGTGACTCCAGTCTCACACGTGTCCGTTCGTGCACGAAAAAAATCGCCTCTCCGGTTAAGAGTTACTCAAACATTGTAAAATTGTATAGGTTTTGAATTTTTTGTTGCTATTAAAAATTAGCACAATGGCTAATAAAGCTTCCAAAGGTAGTAGACAGTTTTTTTCAGTTTTCTCAAAATTTGGTTTTGTGCATTAAGTATGGTGTTTCACAAATAAGTGATTTAATTGTGAATATATATACTTAAAATTTTGTTCGTGCTCTACTAATTACATGCTTACCATCGCGCAATGCATTTGCCAGAGTGCGTGACTCACCTAAAAAGAGAAACAATCATTAGAAAAATACGAAATTAAAATAAACAAATAGATAACAAAGAATATACTGAAATTAGTTAACAAAGCGATAGTAATAGACATATGACAATAATACATTTTGACTAAAAACTAGGAATGAACAAAATATGTATTTGCCCCCTTTTAATTAAGCTTTACTAACTAGGTGGACGAACATATTGAAAGTATTTCAAGAAAAATGTTGATTAATAACCACATAAAGTGAGGAATGAAAATACTTATAAAATGACACGAAGAAATAATTACCGATAGATAAGAATTATTTTTCCGTAATTATTCTCATCATTCCTTTATGTTATCGTTGAAAATTAAAAGGATAATAATAATTATTGATCATCATTGTTTACAACACATAACATCGATTCCTGAGACAAATCGAACTTAAGCTTACGATGCGTGAATATGTGATTGCCCCGAGAGTGCTACGTGAGGCAGTACGGTCTGTGTCGTATTTTTTACATATAAAGAATGGCGAAAAGGATTTGTCAAGGCAGCATTATTTCTTTCTGTTTTTTACTAGCAAAAATGGCTCTGGTATTTAAATAAGTTGGACTACACACAGGGTATCCCAAAAAGTGCACAACACCCTTATAAAATGAAAAACATTAACTTGATATGAACATCTTTTCTCATACACATTTTTTCTAAAGTGGATGGTTTTTACTTTATAGGCCTACTTTCTGGGATAAAATTCTGAAAAACATAAACATACGAATAACGATCCAATTTTTGACATGCCGTTGTAAAATTGATTTCTAAGAAAATGTTTCTTTGATATGTTTTCCAGGGCCGGTCGGTCCATGGAAACAAGGGAAGCAGTGTTTC